>JACGAQ010000178.1:0-264668 GCA_014119065.1 Orius insidiosus | reverse complement strand
TCAAATAATTGCTCAAAAAATTGCAATTTTCTCAAATAATTGTTTAAAAAATTGCGATTTCTCAATAATTGTTCAAAAAATTGCAATTTTTTCAAATATTTATTTAAAAAATTGCAATTTTCTCAAAAATATGGGGAAAAACAAGACTTCTTAAGAGGTAATATAAAGAAATCTGCAATTTCCTCAAATAATTGTTTAAAAAATTGCAATTTTCGCAAATAATTGTTTAAAAAATTGCAATTTTCTCAAAAGTATCGGGAAAAAACTCGATTTCTTAAGAGATACTAAACAGAAATCTGCAATTTTCTCAAATAATTGTTTAAAAAATTGCAATTTCCTCAAATAATTCTTTAAAAAATTGCAATTTTCTCTAATAATTATTTAAAAAAATTTCATTTTCTCAAATAATTGTTTAAAAAATTGCAATTTTTTCAAAAATATGGGGGAAAACACAACTTCTAAAGGAATCGTAAGAAAACAAAGCAACTATGATAATCTAATTTTTATTGCGTATGTATTCCGCAAGGAGTTTGATTTTACTAATAAAACCTGACCTAAACCTAAAACCTAACCTAATAATTATTGAACCTTACCCAAGGCTAAAAAAACCTGACGAGGCTTTTTAAGCCGAAACGCGTCGTGAGATACCCGTTATCACAGTCATTCTTCCTCCATCATTGGTTATTAGTAATAGCAACTATTTTCTCCACAAATCGTAAAAAAAGAGAGAGAAAAAAAAATTTTTATGAAAAAGTCATTTTTCAAAACTACAATTTTTAGGAAAATCATTTCGATATTAAGGTCAATCAATTTAATTACACCGTTTAATTTTAACTACTTTCTCATTATTTCTATTAAAGGATGTGTCCTCGGTCATCAAAAATTGATAAACTTCAGGGATAAGCGGATCACACGTTATATAACTTGTGTAATAAAAAATAATTAAAAATTCGTAATTAAATTAATACTAAAAACAAGAAATAAGCCCTCTTCTCGTTATGCAAATTGTACGCTCAGTTGACCTACTTTCAGCGTGAAAACAAATCTTCCCGGCTTGAAGTAATCACACAAAAAATCGGACAAAGTAGGCAGGCATTCCGAGATTACAAGACTGCCTTTGATATATTTTTAACTTTCTGAAAGAGAAGTTTATTGTAAAGCCCTCCGTAAAACGGTCTCTGAAAAAGGGTCTTTAGACTCAGAGGAAAACTGATCTTTGCCTTTCATAATGCATGTGATGTAGGTAAGAATTTTGGCAGTTTACGCCCGTTCCTTATGGCCTGGCTGGGCGAAGACTTAAATTTTTTTTACCTTGATACTGAAAAGGGATGAAAAACTATTATGTGGCTCTACTTAGAGGAAGGGCTCCAGATTGAAATATGAATCCAGTATTTAATTAATTGAGGGTTCGAATTTCGGAAAAGGAAGTGGTTGCGTTTTAAACCAGTTTTAAGAGCATCCCATTCATGTTAACTACACAAATTGTCAAATATCCAATTTTTAAGAATTTTTCTTTAAAAAAAATTGGTTTTCCTCAAAGGGAAGACCCTTTCCTAACGACCCATCATTGGAGAGTGTTACAATAACTTCTCTTTGAAAACGTTTAAATTGCCAACTTTCCCAGGGGTACAAAACTGAGGAATTCGAAGTAAATTAATAAATAACAAAATTTGGCAACCATGCCTGAGGGTACAAAGGGGTGGTTCCCAAAATCAATAGAAACGTTTTATCACATTGAGATTTCTGAAAGAAAAAAAAGTATTGAAAATCAATAGTTCAACGAAACAGCTTTTGATCGCAATGAGATAGTTCCTGTGAAAAATTAAATGCGTGACAAACAAAAACATGAAAGTAAAAAATAATTGTAAAGTTAAAAATTCATGATGGCATTGAAGTTATAAAAGGGAGAAAAAAATTGGCGTGGTTAAGATTTAACACGTTTTTAAAAAGGGTTTAGATAAGGTTGCCTGAAGCATTTCTAGACTCCCTTGAGGGAGGACGCCGTCAAAAAATCAATATTTGGCCCGTAAGGGTTGGAGGGCGTGCTGTCTCTCAGCTGTTAGTAAAATAAGTCGTATTTATATCTAAAAGATTGGCTTACCTTTTTCGTAGCTAGTATTGCATAGAAGGCAGGTGTATCCATCCTCGACGTCTTCGTTGATCATTTCCCGCCCGTCTTCTTGCTCGCGGAAGAAAGCGGAGTAACCTTCGCCAGTAATCCGATACGCCATTATTTTACTTTTAATTTTTTTATTGAGTATTAAAAGAGAGACTAGAGTGGCATTGGAAAACGGGGGTTTTTTGCGACATCAAAGGACTAGGGGTTCATCACCACGCCGAAGAGTGCGAGGACTCACTGATAGTTTGATAATGATTCGAGGTGGTCGGAGAGGGGAGCACTAGCGCTCCAAGTGCCTTTCCGAAGGGCAGACGCGAATAAGAAACCCGCAAAACTCTGCGCCAAGGAGTCACTCCTTCACGGTGTCCTTGAACGACCTTTTGTCTTTCAATTTTTTTTGTCATGAAGCTCCCCTATAGCGAAGTTTCTTCTCATAGTTTGTGATAGAAAGACCCTGCGTTTCTTCTTGTCATAGCAAGGTGCTACAGCGTCATTTTTTGGCTTAAAAAGCATAGCGTCTCAGCATAAAAAGACCTTAACAATCACAAAAAGGCGCTATAGCATTCTCTGCCTACTAAGCCATGCTATAAAAAGGCGCTACAGCGTCAGTTTTTGGCATTTAGAGACGCTACATGGCTGGCTAGTGGCAAAAAAAGACGCCATAGCGTATCTCCTTAGAATAAAAAGACGCTATAGCATACTATCTCGTTTTAAAAATACCATTGAGGGTTTCTTCTTGTCATAAAAAGGCGCTATAGCATAGCTTCTCAGCATAACAAGAGTGTATACATGTCGACATAATGCGGTTCGCCATAGAGCATTTGACCATAAAATAGCGGAAATCGCGAGTTATCGCTCACCATAAAAAATCTGCAACTCAACATAAAGAAAATAGTCGAAAACGTTCACCATAATGCATTTGAACATAATACATCTCACCATATAGAAGAGATTTAACACATGTCGTTTCGCCATAAAACTGTTTTTGTCGTTTGGGCATAATACATCTCACCATAAACTAGGGACAGCGATTTTCGCAGTTTACAACGCGATTATAGCAGAACAACAAAACTCTTAAAACTTGACCACCATCTTGCAATTTTCAAATCCTCACAAGAGGAAAAAAATTAACCCCCTTTTGTCATAAAACGAGCTGATCCGATTGGCTGCCTGCTTGCTTTTCCTAGTTTATGGTGAGATGCTTTAAGTAGAATTTCATTATGGTGAACTGTCAAGTTTTAAAGGTTTTTGTCATATCGGCATAATTGCATTTTAAACAGCGAAAGTAGGCTTGCTCTTTCACTGTCCCTAGTTTATGGTGAGATGTATTATGCCCAAACGACAGAAACAGTTTTATGGCCAAAAAACAAGTTTAAAGAAAGGTTTATGGTGAGAAGCGTTATGGTGACTTGCACTTTTTTTTATGTTGACTTGCATTTATTAAAAAAGTGGTTTTTGGCGAAACGCTTTATAATGAAATGCATTATGCTCAAAATTTTTGAACTTCTGAGAGCATTATGTTCAATTGCAGTATGCCAAAACGCATTATGGGGAAGTACAAAATTTTATGTCGAAATGCAGATTTTTTATGTTCAACTGCTTTAGGGTGAAATGGATATGATCACTTCTGTACACACTGGGAATTAGTAACTGGTCAGCAGGTTTACAATTTTTACTGCATGAATATTTGCGCTCTGCTGGGAGGACAACTCCCATGAAATCTTGGTCAGCTTAAAAAAGTAAAATTATTAAAGTTGAAAAAAAATTGAGTGGTAAAAAACACTTTAATTATGAAAATCATTAATAGTTACAGGCGGCCATTATACCGGAGACAGTTTCGAAATCAATTTTTTCAGTAATATTTTTAGTTTTGATGTTTTCATCTTGATTAGCGATAAAGATCAAGTTGTTCTCGATCTCCTTCCACCCATATTTCTGTATCCAATGTTTCAAAGAGAAAGTCGAGTCTTCGACTCCGCCGAGCAGCTGGTTCAGGAGGCTTTTCTGTATCGTTTGAAAAGTGATACCGACGACATGGCAAACGAATTTGCGTATGGAATCGTGAAAACCGACGATTCTTGAACAGAGGTCGTCCATCGAACGTGCTTTCGTCCAAAACTTCTGGAACTCGCAGCACTCAAGCAAATCGGCAAGTTCAATGATTTCTTGAATCGGAGTCTCATTACACTAAAAAAAAAAAGAAAAATACTAAAAAACGGAATGGGGATGTTTCGAAGAATAGATGGTGCCTCAGTGACTAAAAGAAGCAATCAAACACAAAAGTTATAGAACGAAGGATGCTAAGCTGTCGATTAGTCCATCACTGACATCATCGATGTCACGGCCCTGATTGGCCCATTCAAGTTTCAAGAAAGCTGAGTTGGTCTTATTCGCAATCGAAAGATACAAATACAAAAAATACGAATACGAATATATTCACACATTTAAAATTCTGTAAATACGAATATAAATACAATATTTACAGAACGAATACGAATACATTCATAAAAAAGGATGAATACAAATATATTCATATTTACAGGGTGAATACGAATATATTCGTAATCGTATTTCTAATTATTTAACAGTGAATACACGTATTAAAAAGTGAATATTCGTATTTCCTTTGTAAATACGCCTATTTGAGAGTAACCATTCTTATTTCCTTATTAAATGCACATATTTAAATAGAATATTCCTACTTCCTACTTGAGAGTAAATATTCGTATTCCCTCAGTAAATATTCATATTTCCTCAGTAACTATTCGTATTCCCTGAGTAAATATTCGTATTTCCTCAGTAAATATTCGTATTTCCTCAGTAAATATTCGTATTTCCTCAGTAAATATTCGTATTTCCTCAGTAAATATTCGTATTTCCTCAGTAAATATTCGTATTTCCTCAGTAAATATTCGTTTTTCCTCAGTAAATATTCGTATTTCCTCAGTAAATATTCGTATTTCCTCAGTAAATATTCGTATTTCCTCAGTAAATATTCGTTTTTCCTCAGTAAATATTCGTATTTCCTCAGTAAATATTCGTTTTTCCTCAGTAAATATTCGTATTTCCTCAGTAAATATTCGTATTTCCTCAGTAAATATTCGTTTTTCCTCAGTAAATATTCGTATTTCCTCAGTAAATATTCGTATTTCCTCAGTAAATATTCGTATTTCCTCAGTAAATATTCGTTTTTCCTCAGTAAATATTCGTATTTCCTCAGTAAATATTCGTTTTTCCTCAGTAAATATTCGTATTTCCTCAGTAAATATTCGTTTTTCCTCAGTAAATATTCGTATTTCCTCAGTAATACATGCATTTAAGAGTGAATATTCATATTTACACTCTATTAGGAGTATTTACAAAAGAATTACGAATTCACTCTTAATACGTGTATTTACTGAGGAAATACGAATATTCACTCTTAAATATGTGTAAATATTTAGAAATACGGATATATTCATATTCGTCCTGGAAGTACAATTCGTTCGTATTCATTCAGTAAATACGAATATTCACCCATAAATATGTGTAAATATTTAGAAATACTGATATATTTGTATTCGTCCTGGAAGTACAAATCGTTCATATTCATTCAGTAAATATGAATATTTCCGTATTAAATGTGTAAGTAAGAAGGTATTCATATAATTGCAATGTGTGAATATATTAGTATTCGAGGTTATGAATACGAATATGCCCAACTCTAAAAAGAACTTCAGCCTGACCCCGAACCACAAGCACCACCACTTGAGGTCGACATTGACATCCGCATTCTGTCCACACCCCAAGACAAGCTGGGTATAATGGATTTGCATATATGGGCCAATAGGAAAGCCACCATTCCAGCGATCAAAATAAAATAGTCAGCTACTTGAAAACTTACCAACTGTTTGTTCAAAAGATATTTGCAAAGAGTGAAATCAGTATGAGGAAGGTTGGTAAGCGCTTTGAGCAATATGTGACATATGATGTCTATATTCGGCAGCTGGTTAATCTGGTAGAACTTAAGCACGGCTAAGTTGGCTTCAAGATGATATGCGTTCTCTTGCGATTGGATTATCACGTAGCGTTCGAAAGTTTCAAGACTTATCGGATTATACCTAAAACCGACATATTTCAAACATAAATAAGATCCATTTTATTTACCTCTCAATCCCTTGCAGCATCATATTTACAGTCAACCTCATCGACTCAGCGTTTGATGTAGCCATTGTAATAGAAATTTTAATTTATAAGTAAATTAAAGTAAACGTGCACGTTAAGTTGACGCAAATCAACAAAAGAAAAAGAAGGTTATCCGTCTAAAAAGGGATTTTAAGATTTCTTGTTGGCAAACTTGCTATAACCAATTGAAGGAAAAACAGCCAACTGTTTACTAACGAAATGTTCTTTTGGGCGTGCCTTCATTAATTTTTATTTTTTATAAAATGGAATCTTTTTGTAATTTTATTATTTTTAACAATCATTCATTTAGGTGAGTAAATAATAATTGAATATTTAATCTGAGTATTGTAAACAGGGAGCCCTTTGGAGTGCTATGTTTGTGACAAGCAGGACCGCAACAAAGGGAAATGTACAACCACGATAATGACTTGTAAGCAGGAAGAAGATATGTGTTTGACTGAGATAAAATGGGGGAGTAAGTATTTTGTTCGCTTTTTATGTACGGTTTTAATTTTGTTTTTAGCGACACCTTATTGGCAGGCGGGAGCGCAGAAGCAGTATTACATCACTAAAAAGTGTGCGACGAAGCAAGTTTGCCAGCGGACGATGAAGAAGTTTATGCCATATTGTACGCACGTCTGGTATGAAGATTGGAAATGTTCTGAATGCTGCGCTGGCGAAAGATGCAACTATTATGTCATAGTATGTATCAACAGGTTATTTTCGGGAATCGCATATTTTTCTGCGATTACAATTGATATCGTATAAAAAAAAGTACGATTAACCATAATTGCAGGAAAAAAAATACAAATACGATCTGCAATTTTCCATGTGGCGATTATGATCATAATCGTATTTTCTACCTCGATTGTCATCCAGAGAAGTTCGTTTTTTAGCACTTCTCTCAATTTTTTGGCTGAAAAGGCGGATAAGGGGGCATTTTCGCCCTTACTCCGATTTGGACGGAAAAATTTCAGAAGATGCCTCTTTATGGGATTAAGAACTGATATAAATTTCAGATAAAAAACTGACCGGTTTTCCGAGAAGAAAGGGTTTATCCTTTTTTTAGAAAAACTTCAATATCTCGAGAACTAATGATCCCACTGAGCTAAATTTTTTTTGTAGGAGGGTTGTCCGTAAAGTAAGGTTCCCATTGCGCTAAAGTCCTTAAAAACGCTATTTCGGTGGATCCCGCGATTCTGTAGTTTACCTTGGTTCCCCCACTCCAAATCCCCACCCTTCCGAGCTTCGTGCGGAGCTCAGTCTTGATTTGGCAGCCGTACGAGATGGATCTTCCAATCGCTTCGCCCGCCAGGTGTGAGATACGCTCGGTGATCCGTTTTCTGTGTGCAAAAAATATTGCGCCGGCAGAAATCCACACCCAGCTATCCGAAGTTTACGGAGACAAATGCATGAGCGTGCAACACGTGCGTAAATGGTGCAGAGAATTTAAGAACGGGCGTACTGACGTCCATGATGAGGAGCGTTCCGGACGGCCCTCTGTTTCTGACGAAACAATCGCAAAAGTTGAGGAAGCGATGCTCTCAGATCGAAGATTGACGGTTCGAGAGCTCTCCGAAATGATCCCTGATGTCTGCAAAACCACAGTTGACAAGATTTTGACGGAGCACCTTGGGTATGCTAAGGTTTGCGCAAGGTGGGTGCCCAGAATGTTGACCGAAGACCACAAACGTCAACGCGTTGAAGCGGCCCAAGAATTTCTTCAAGACCTCAGAACTCATGGCGAGGAATACCTCGACTCATCGTCACCGCGAAGGCGACTACGTAGAAAAATAGTTTAAAGTCTGAATTTTCCAAATATGTACTTATTAATCGAATTAAAAATTTTTACCAAGTGAAAAATCACTGGGAACCTTACTTTACGGACAACCCTCGTAGATTGTTTAGTATATTTGAGAATTTTTTTAACTTTCTCCCATACTTTTAAGTGTAAAAAGTTAATTTTTATATCTTCTGAGAAGTTAAAAAAATGGTTCCCTTCGAGATGGCGACACCAAATTAATACGGTTTTTAGAGGGACCTAAAATTTACCTCTCCTAATTTTTTCAGATTTTTTGAGTTGGTAGAACATAATTTTACAATTTTTTCTCTGAATTTTAAGCTGTTTTTCTGCAGTAAAAACGTGAGTGACGATGTTAAAAATTACTTTTATTATTGAAAAGAAAAAAAAGTAATTAATTAATTAATAATTGGAAGAATTAGGGAAATGTTTCATAAATTTTGACACATCACATCTCAGGATATCAGAGTATCAAACTTCCCTTATTCTTCCAATTTATTTTTAATTTATTTTTCAAATAATTAAATTAATTTTTAACTTCACCTCTCACTTTCTATTGCTAAAAACAACCTCAAATTCATAAAATATTATTTTATCACCTTAAAAAATCTGAAAAAATTATGAGAGGTACATTTTTGATCCCTGAAAAAGCTGTATTAATTTGGTGTCGCCTCCTCGAAGGGAACCATTTTTTCTGACCTCTCAAAAGTTATAAAAATTAATTTTTCACACTTAAAAGTTTGGGGAAAAGGTTCATATGACTTAACGGTACCATACAACGCACATGCCAAGCACAACGCCAGCGGAGCCAACTCGCATGCACAAGTTTTCTTCTGATGTTCAGCTAAAAGTTTAAGTGCACTCATCAAAAACAAAAACGCGAATTTGGGGCTTGCGGAAATCTGAAAATGAAGCGATTCTTCGATTAAGAAAAACAACTGGTTTGAGCATGGCAAAGTTCCATTCTGCATCAGTAATTTTTTTTAAATTAAAACTAGGGGTTAATTTTTTTCCCCTCGCAAAGAGCGCTCGTTTAATAACAAGAGGGGGTTAATTTTTTTAATTTAATTTTTTAAAATTCTATTAATTAACGAGAGGATTAATTTTTTTCTCTCGCAAGGAGCGCTCGTTTGAGTTCGGTTTTTTTATATCTGAAATTTATCAGTTCTTATTCACATGGATCCTTGGCTCAAATACCCCATTTTTAATCAACTCTTATTTTTTTTGCAGAGTGGCAGCCCCAAGTTTTCTTCAAACATTCTCATCTTAAGTATATCAGCTCTTCTCATCAGCAAAATTAGCATTTAAGACCAGCACGTACCTAATTAGCTCTAAGCTATCTGTACAAAATTCCGTCCACACAAGAATCTAATTTTATTTATAAACTAATATTACATTATTTTATATTCCATCCAAAAATGTACATTGCGGCAACGTATCCGTCCTAATTGTTTAATAAAGCTTTTTAAATAATTTTATAATTTTTATACAATGTATTAGAAATTTTTTTAAAGATGAGGAAATAAAATTTTTTAGTTATTTTGAAAATTTATTTTGACAAAAGGGGGATATAAAATAAAATATTTACATGGAATGATTGCACAAAGTGAATTACATTAATTACAAAATTTTAGTTACAAAAAAAAATTACTTTTTTGTTTTTACAGCAATACTGAAGAGAAGTGTGATTTGCTTATATACAGTAAAACCTATTGTGTTTATATACATTGAGTATTTTAAAGTTCGTCTCTGAGAAGGGTGTATCGGTTTTTGGAAGGTCCGAGGTGGACGAAGGTGGATTCTGGAGGTGTGGTCGGGCCGTCGATTTGTTTGACTTCATTGGGGTCAGGGCCGTAATGGTATTCCCTGTGGAGTTTCCCAGAATAGAGGTCCTGGATGAAGGATTTAAGGCGGCCAGGTCTATCCATATCTTTGATATCAGGAAATAAGTACATGTGTCGGAAACTGTCGATGGCGATCAAAGGAAGGTCACTTTGCGATTTTCCTAAATGATGGAGAGGATGCGCGAATTTTATCCCGTCGGCCGTTAAAAATGTTATATTCGCTGAAAATAAGGCGGATTAAAAATATATATTGAGAAGGATTTTTGTTACGTTTTTCGCTTAGAAGTTCGGTTGAAACGAGATCTTTGAACCGTTTGACGACTTCCTCGTCGATTCCTACACGGTGGAAAAGGATGAGGAATGGGAGGCCTTCTTCGGTGAGCTCTTCGGCGTTTTCGAATGTTATCTCGCGAACAAGTGGGACACATCTTTCACCGATCCAGATGTTGACTTCGTCGTAGTTAAGCAAAGAGCCGGTGAACGTTTCATCCTTTTCGTTTGAGAGTGCGACGTCTGGGCGGAAAACGACGATTGGCTGGCCTGGTGGATGCATCGCACGAACCACATCTCTGTAACAAAAAAAAGTGAACATAATTTAAAAGCGGATGACGAAGCACTTAAAACCCAGAGATTTCCAACTTCTTAGCAAGATCCCATTTTCATCATTGAGTGTAAACGCCTTCAGAAATCAGCTAATTTTTATTGTGGGGGGGGGGATTTCTTAAAACCGTATAGAAATAGGGTATCTAGGCCCAAAAACCAAGGAAAACCCCATGAAAATGGAGTTTCCCAGTCAAAAACCAAGGAAAATTCAAGAATGACTTAGTCCACAACTGGATGAAGTTTCCCTTTATATAAACCAAAGGAAACTCTCACAAATTCAACAAAAATGGAACTTCATTGTCAAAAAAGCAAGGAAAAATATTTCTTAAAAAAACATTTTAAAACGGGGTTCCTCTGACAAACATAAACATAGAAAAATATCGATAATCCTGCAAAGTTAAGGTTTCTTAGTCAAAAAGCTAAAGAAAACTCGCAAAAATACTGACAAAAATTAAGTCAGCCTGTCAAAAAACCAAAGGAAACTTACAAAAATCCAATAAATGGAATTTCTTTGTCAAAAAAATAGAGGAAAAATAATTTTTAAAAAAATTTAAAATCTGACTTACAAAAACAAGGAAAAATTCCTGTAAAAATGGGGTTTCTTAGTCAAAAAGTTACCAAAATCATCTAAAAAAGTTTTTTTTTTGTTTAAATTTCTTATTTATTTATTTTCAAAATATGTAGGTACCAAACTACAAAGAAAAAATCCCAAAAAAGAGGTTTCTTTGAGTAAAAATGGGTTTCTTTGTCAAAAAGCCAAAGAAAACTCGCAAAAAAACAGTAAAAGATGAAGTTTCCCTGTCAAAAAACCAAAGGAAACAACCATAAATCAAATAAAAATGGAACTTCATCGACAAAAAAAAAGATCAAGGAAAAATATTAAAAATATATTAAAACAGGCCCTTATATCATTATTGGTATTTTTCCTTGTTTGGTTGGTATCAACTTTTGGTGTTATAAAAAAAATCGATCGCCACTAAAATAAATAATTTTAATGCATGGTTGGAGAGTTCAAAAAATTTTTTTATAATATTAAAACAGGGTTCCTCTGACAAACAAAAACATAAAAAAAATCCTGAAAAAATGGATTTCTTTGTCAAAAAGGCGAAGAAAACTCCCAAAAATACAGTAAAAAATGAAGTTTTCCTATCAAAAAACCAAAGGAAACTCTCAAAAATCCAACAAAAATGTAATTTCGTTGTCAAAAAAATCGAGGAAAAACGTTAAAATATGGGGTTCCTCTGACAAAAAAAAGTTTCTCTGTCAAAAAACCGGAAGAAATTTTTTTTTTTTTTCAAAAATCATCTAAAAAAAGTGTTTGTTTTTTCTTTCTTTTTTTCAAAATATGTACCTAGAAAAAAATCCTGAAATCTTTCAAAAAGAGGTTTTTTGGAGGAAAAATCATGAAAAAATGGGGTTTATTTGTCAAAAAGCCAAAGAAAACTCTTGAAAATACTGTAAAAATGAAGTTTTCCTGTCAAAAAACCTAAGGAAACTCTAAAAAATCCAATAAAAATGGGGATCCTTTGACAAAAAAAAAGTTTCTTTGTCAAAAAACCGGAAGAAAAACCTTCCGAAAATTATCTAAAAAAGTGTTTTTTTTCTTTATTTTTTATCAAAATATGTACCTCGAAAAAAAATCCCGAAATCATTAAAAAAAGAGGTTTTTTTAAGGAAAAATCATGTAAAAATTGGGTTTATTTGTCAAAAAGTAAAAGAAAACTCCCAAAAATACTGTAAAAAATGAAAATTTCCTGTCAAATAACCTAAGGAAACTATGAAAAAATCCAATAAAAATGTAATTTCCTTGTCAAAACCAAGGAAAACGTTAAAAAACGGGGTTCCTCTGACAAAAAAAAGTTTCTTTGTCAAAAAACCGGAAGAAAAAGCATCCAAAAATCATCTAAAAAAGTATTTTTTTTGTTTGTTCTTTTTTTATTCAAAATATGTACCTCATAAAAAATCCCGAAATCATTAAAAAAAGAGGGATTTTTGAGGAAAAATCATGTAAAAATGGGGTTTATTTGTCAAAAAGCCAAAGAAAACTCCCGAAAATATAGTAAAAAATGAAGTTTCCCTGTGTAAAAAAAATCAAAGAAAATTTTAAAAAATCCAATAAAAGTGCATTGTCAAAAAATCAAAGAAAAACATATAAAAATGGGGTTCCTCTGACAAAAAAAAAAAGTTTCTTAGTCAAAAAAACCGGAAGAAAAATCATCTAAAAAGAGTTTTTTTAAAAATATGTACCTAGAAAAAAATCCCAAAAATCATTCAAAAAAGAGGTTTCTTTGAGGAAAAATCCTGAGGGAATTTAAAGGACCACATATTGTGTGATCGGAATTTTTCCGGAAATATTAAAATTAAAAAATTCTTCAACACACCCCAGTGTTTGAACCCAGTATCTTTTTTGTTTGATTTTGATTTTTGAGATAATAAAAAAAAAATTAAAACTGTATCTAATTTACATTATATTTTGATTACGATGCTCATTAAGATAAAATAATATCAAATAACCTTGGATTTTTTCCCCAACTTACCCGAATCCGACATGAAATTGGCAGTCGTCTTTCAAATTGGAAGCAGCTTTTCTGAAAACGTTGTATTCCGGGCAGTCCTTTTGCTCGAAAAATCCGATAATAATACGCTTTTTTGTCTAAAAAAATATAAGATTGATTTGACAATAGGGAAAAAAACTTACGTCCAGAGTTTTTAAATCTGATAACTGGCTGAACTCTTTGATCGGATCTTCCAATTGCTGCTTGATGAACTCTTCAAACGCTTCGGCTGAGCGTTTACCGCGGTATTCACGCTTTGCAGGCTGTCCATTTCGGAATAGCTTTAACGTAGGATATTTCGTTTATGAAACCGAGATGCAAGCGAACCTGTAAAATTTTAGGTTATTTATTTGACAATTCTAGATAATCTACCTTCTTTATCGCAGTCTACTCTCCCCATTACGACTTGCCCAGGCGCAGGAAAGGCAGCGCTCACTTTTTCAGCTGCTTCATCCCATATTGGAGCAAGTAAATTACTAAACCGACACCAGTCGGCGTAAAAATTGATAAAAACTAACTCATTCGTAGCTAAAACATAAGTTAAAACACATATATTTAAATAATAAAATGTAACTTACCAAGAATGTTATCTATATTCGACTGGCTTAACGAAACCGCACCGCTATCAATAGGGTTGAAGCATATGAAAGAAAACTGTTTAAGGAATTATTAATAAGTCATAAAAGTAATATTTTACGTACGAAAATAAAGGCGAATAACGTGACTTGATGGAGGTTCGGTAATAGATTAAAATTCATTCTAAAATCTCGTTTTTGCGAAGAACGGATGTGAATTTTGCCCAAGTTATGCGAAAGCTAAGAAACTATTGACTGCCACTGCGGCAGATCGGCTCGGATTCTAACAAGAAAACAGTGAACAGTCTTGTAAGTTCTAAACCTTTTTACGCGCAACACTGGGAATCCATCGATATTGTCGGAAAAAAATTATGAAAAATAGAAAAAAATTATGAAAAAAAACTCAAAATTGAAAATATTGAATAAATTCTAAACGTAAAAGATGTTATGAAATGTTTTTAAGATTTTTTTTCGCGCCAATTTTTAAACGAACTTGAAACAATCCTTGAGAAATGTTTCAAAATCTTTTTATAAAACGAAAAAGCTTAACTAATAATTATAGCCATTTCATATAAGTATGACATTTCTGGAAATTTCAGATCCGACAAAAAATTTGGTATCAGTCGAGCTACCCAGTTCATCAAAATTAAAATCCAGCGATTGGAATCCTCATCTAAGCTTAAGGAGTCCTAAGAGTTTGAGGAGTCCAAAGGGTTTCAGGAATTCCTAAGGGTTTAAGGAGTCCTAGGGGTTTCAGGAATTCCTAAGGATTTAAGGAATTCCCAAGGGTTTAAGGAATTCCAAAGTGTTTAAAGAATTCCTAAGGGTTGAAGGAGTCGAGTCCTAAAGGGCTAAGGAGTCCTAAGGGTTTAAGAATTCCTAAGGGTTTGAGGAGTCCTAAGGGTTTAAGGAGTCCTAAAGGTATATGAAATTCCTAAGGGTTTAAAGAATTCCTAAGGGTTTAAGGAATTCCTAAGTGTTTAAGGAATTTCTAAGGGTTGAAGGAGTCGAGTCCTAAAGGGCTTAAGATTTTCTAAGGGCTTAGGAATTCCTAAGGGTTTGAGGAGTCCAAAGGGTTTAAGGAGTCCTAAGGGTTTAAGGAGTCTTAAGAGTTTAAGGAGTCCTAAAGGTATATGAAATTCCTAAGGGTTTAAAGAATTCCTAATGGCTTAAGGAATTCCTAAGTGTTTAAGGAATTTCTAAGGGTTGAAGGAGTCGAGTCCTAAAGGGCTTAAGATTTTCTAAGGGCTTAGGAATTCCTAAGGGTTTGAGGAGTCCAAAGGGTTTAAGGAGTCCTAAGGGTTTAAGGAGTCTTAAGAGTTTAAGGAGTCCTAAAGGTATATGAAATTCCTAAGGGTTTAAAGAATTCCTAATGGTTTAAGGAATTCCTAAGTGTTTAAGGAATTCCTAAGGGTTTAAGGAATTCCTAAGGGCTTAGGAGTCCTAAGGGTTTAAGGAATTCCTAAGGGTTGAAGGAGTCGAGTCCTAAGGTTTTAAGGAATTCCTAAAGTTCTTGAATCATTAAAGGCTTAAGGAATTAAGGGTTAACGGGTTTGAGAATTCCAAAGGGTTTAAGGAGTCATAAGGGTTTAAGAATTCCTAAGGGTTTAAGGAGTCCTTAAGGTTTATGGAATTCCTAAGGGTTTAATGAATTCCTAAGGGTTGAAGGAGTTGAGTCCTAAGGGTTTAATGAATTCCTAAGGGTTGAAGGAGTCAAGTCCTAAGGGCTTAAGGAGTCCTAAGGGTTTAAGGAATCCTTAGAGCTTAAGTAGTCCTTGAGGCTTTAGGGATCATTCTTCTACACTACCTACTACTCGTACATCCGATGGTTGAAATTTAATTTTGAATTTGGGAGGAAGCCCTACAAACAGCCTGTAGACAAGTATCTTTTCTGAAAGTTTAAGGATTTCAGAGTAATCGATAACATATCATCTAACTCATCAGTAATCACTGATTAATATATTACCTGCAAACAAGCATTTCGCGACGCCGCCAAGGGGAGCTTGAAAATGGGAGCACGGGGGCTTCATCTCTCCACAAATTTTCTTTGTCATACTAAACGCGCAAGACTTGGCGGTCATGTTACCGCCCCCAGCCACTAAGCCATTGCCCCCATCACCCAAATTTTGCTTAACGCCCCCGATGAGAATCACTAGACTAGATGAACTCACATTTTCTATGGTGGGCGTATGATGCTCCCTAACGGCTAGCCTTGGGCCCTTTTTAAAAAGTACCTTAAGGAACCCTTTTCTCAAGGTTCCTTAGAAAATCCTTCCTTCACGTTATTTCATATTTATGAACCTCCCCTCTTGAAGTGATATGTAGAGTATTTTCGGGTTTTTTTTCTCTCCCTTACTTTTTTGTGAGCATAACTGCACAGCGATTTCTCCGAGCGGAAAGTTGGAGAAAAACCACTACCATTTATTTTCACTAAACACATGAGAGTTATACTTTTTTAAAGTTTTCAATTTCTAATTTTTAATGGATTCCTTACTAAAAGAATCACAGTTAAGAGAAAAACAAGGTATTTTATTCGACAAGAACTTATCCTACGTGAAAACCAAAGTTCTTCGTCCTTCTTTACTCGGTGGCGGTAACTTAGGAAAAACTATTTTCTCAGAATTGAAAACAATACTTAAATCAATTCAAGTAAGTTGTACAGGAGCCAGCTAAAAATAAAATTTTCAGAAAGATATTCTTTCTGTGCAGAATAATATGAAAAATATGATTTAAGCCATGCCGTTGTGTGGCTGGAAGAAATAGAAGCTGCTTTTGATGATGAAGAGCAATCAGCAAAGGAGAAATATGGTTATATTCCATTTCATGCAGCAAAGCTTTTTCTGATCAATCTGAAGTTAATAAACAATAATCTTTTCACTAAATTTTACTTCTTTTCTTTTTTCAGGAGTAGGTTGGCTCTAAAGAATAGATAAAAAACAAACAGTTTTATCTATGAGATAATAATGACAACATTTTTAAATACTTAATTCACGTTCTAGCTCCTTTAATTTTAATCTTGGAACTTTAAGACAAGCTTTTTCTACTTCTTCAGAAATGTCGACTCCCAAAGGGCATCTAAAAAATATATTAAATTCAACATATTTTAAATTCGATCTCTTACTTAGCTTGAATGTCGACTTTATCTAAATTTTTATAATCAACAATTCCTTTTTTCAAATTCCATTTTTCAACTCCATTCCATGCTATCATAACTCCATTATCAGTACATAATTTCGGCGGAGGTACCAGACAATCGAAACCGTTTTTGTTGGCGTAATATTTTAAAACTTTGCCGACGAAAGAATTACATGCTACGCCACCAGAAATGACCTGAATTTTCTCTTATAAAAAATGTTGGAAAATATAAATTTTTTAAATACAATTTTAGATTTTTCGTTAATTAGATTTTGGTTTTTTGAAAATTCAATCGCTCTTTGTAGTCTTCTCAAAATATGCTTTGTTATTGCATATTGAACACTGGCGCACATATCTTCCACATTGGGGATAATATCACTCCCAACAATTCCTGAAAAAAAAAAAATTAAGAATTTTTGAAGTTTTTTTTTAAGATTCCCACCATGTTTTTCTTCTTCGGCAATTATGAAACTTCGAGCTGAATTTTTAATACCGGAAAAGCTAAAATTACAATCGCGTTTATGAAGAAGAGGTTCTCCAATAGGAAAAGCGTTTATATCTCCATTTTCCGCTGCAGTTTCAATCGCTTTCCCTCCGCTCATTCCCTGATATTTTTCAAATTCGAAAGCTTCAGTCTTCTAGCTATCTACAAATGAAATCCTTCAAAAACAATTAAAATTTGGAAACCATTTTCATGCTTACTTTATCAAAAGCTTCACCGGGTGCATCGTCGAATGATTTCCCAAGAAGTAAAAATTCGTCGATGTTTTTAACCACAGCTATCAAGCTATGCCCACCAGATATAAGGACAACCAAAAAAGGAAATTCAACCTAAAAATCAATAAATTAATTATAAAAAAATAATAAATAATTAAATTTAAACAAATTTTTAATCATCGCCTCAGTTCAAGTGGTGATCATAAGGGACAAAGCTAAAATAAAAAATTCACAAAAAATTTTTAAAATGTAGGCTCAGAAAATAGAGTAAAAAACATAACTCTGTAGTTTACTTGAGTAAAAGAGCCACTTTATTTTATTGTGAATTAAAAATAGTCACTATTTTTACTATTAATAATGACAATTTAGTATTTTAGCACTATTTTATCCCTTCAGACCTTTTACCATTCATCATAGGCGAAATTTTTCCATCATAAAAGGAGAGCTTTTAACTTTAACCCTTTCGAGACTGCAGGCAACTATAGTTGCCATTCGCGCTTTTCGTTTGGAGACCGCAGGCGACTTTAGTTTAGGCGGGAAGCCTCTCTAAAAAATTTAATACCTTCGCTTCCCGTGGCGCTAGCGACATGCGAAAACTGGCAATCTGTTGGGGAAGAAATGAACTACATGATGATCGCATCACTCGTCGCTTTCTGTGCTTTGCTGGGCGCTGGGAGCGGTCAGGGAGGGGCAAAGAGAGGGGAAAAGTGCTGCGCCAGTAGTACGCGGTCTCGAAAGGGTTGAAGAAAGCCTAAAAAATGAGGGGGCATTCATATTTAGATTTAAAAAATTAATATAAATTAATAAATTCCAGGAAAAAAGGGAAAAGAAGAAGAAGGAGAAAGAAAAGAAAAAAAAAAACGGTTGGCGCCACAGAAAACCATCGGCAAAATTAATAATCAGTTTCCTCTACTTCTTTTTTAGTTCTTTTATGAATTTCAGAAATTCTAAAAATATTCATAAATTTTAGATTTATAATTTATTGTATTCATAAAAATGAATATGAATACACCTAACTATGAAGCCTACATAAAGAAACAAATCTGAAATTAATTCCTGGGACTTTAGTATACCTTCTCGACCATCCGAATAGTCAAAGCGTGAGCCTCCATGTGGTGGATAGGAATAATCGGCTTTTTGAACGTAGAGCAAAGCTTTTAGCGCAATCCAATCCTACAAGAAGCGACAAAGCTAAACCAGGCTTCACAGTCACAGCGACAGCGTCGACCTCATCCATCGTCAACCTCGAATTCTCCAGCGCATCACGAACAGCCGAATCCATATTCTGCGCATGCAGATCTCTTGCTATCGGAGGAATAATTCCACCGAATCTACAAAAATATTATTTTGTCAACATTGTTCATTATACTGACTCTGTGTGCGTATCTTGTTGGGAATAAAGGCTTTCGCCTAAAAGACGACCCGAAGTATTCACAACTGCAACTCCCGTATCATCGCAGCTCGTTTCTATACCCAAAATGCTAAAACTTCTTTTAAAACTCCTCAAGGGAACCCTTAAAAACTGCATCATTTTTAAATGCAGCTCAAAATAGCTATAACATCACAGTAATAAAAATTTGGCTTTAGAAAAGCAAAATTTAATGAATAAACGGTTAGACCGCATTGGAAGAACCAATGAACATAACAGCAAAATAAAGGAGGTTATACCTGTTTAAAAATTACCGGTAGTGCCAATAAAATTTGTTTCCCTTTTTCCCTTGACATATCACCGTTTGTGACAGCTGGTGATTTAGATAACCTGTTCAAAATCACTCTCAAGTCTTAAATTCCAAGAACTGTTGACACAACATATTTATTTTGGCTTCAATTTTTAATATTCAAGAACGCAAAATTTAAAAAGATCAAAAATGCTTGAAGATATTATTTCACCTTTGAGAAGATACAGCGCGCAAACTATAAAATATACGTTGCTTATGTTCAATTGTCGTTGTGGTGAGTATTTTTATTTTTCTTGAACCTTATTTGTTGTTTTATTCTTTCTTTTAATTTGTTTTATTTACAATAATTTGGGTAAAAAATAATTATTGAATTGTATGGTGTTATGCAATCTATTGATTCTGGGTTGATCTGATTTTCAGTTATATAATTTTTTTTAATTTCCAAGGTTATTACCCAAGTTTAAGCAATGTTCAATTTATGGGGCGATGCTTTGGTTGAGCGGTAATCAATGTCCCAGAATGGGTTTTCTGGACGCCAAAAAAGTGTAGTAGTTTATTATATCATGTGTATCGATATAAATGACATGCTAAAATGGTCGTCGATGACACCATTGATTTGGACGTTAAGCCTAGGGCCAGGAATGTAAAAGTATGCATCTGACTGTATTATTTTAATAATAATAAATTAATAATAATAATAATAATAATAATATAATAATAATTATTATATTATTATTATAATAAATATTATTATTATTGGGGGGGGGGGGGGGGTTTGTCTGGTCCTAAAAAATCTGTTTTGTCAGGTGTTTGGGCGTTTAACATCTTTTTACCAGGATTTTTGGTCATTTTTCTTGATAAAAAAAAAAAAATTATTAGGCGATCTGCGTTTCAAAATTTCTTTAGTGGGTGTTGGGTCGTTTTACCCCGATATTTTGATGTTGAAACACCCATGAGATTTCAAAATCCTAATTAATTAGGTGTTTGAGCGTTTAACACTTTCTTTTTAGGGGTTTAGGTCGTTTCCTCAATGTTTTCTTCTTCTTTTTTCGTATAGAAAAACCAGTAAGTTTTCAAAATTCTATTTAATTGGGTGTTTGATCGTTAAACACCTCTATTTTTTGTCTACACAGAATACAAGCCAATCGTCGACCATGCTTATTTCTCCGCTCAATTGCTCATCGTCTCCGGCTTCCTTTTGTTTATCTTCGCATTTTTCGGATGCTGTGGAGCATACAGGGAGAGTCGGCAGATGCTCATTATGTATGTACATCTTCAAATTGTCTATAATTTAATTATTTTTGATATTACGTATAGCACGTTGATTGGATTAGCATTTTTGATTGAAATTGCTGCGGTGATTACAGGCTATTCGCTTTCGACGAAACCCGATGGATTTTGGACAGCGCCCTTCACGAAACTTTCAACGAGACCAACCTATATCGGTGATCTTTTGGGACAATTGGAAACCAATGTAGGTCTAATAATCATCATTTTTTATTATAATCTCTTTTATAGCTTAAATGCTGCGGTGTCAACAACTATGATTATCAGACGTTGAAGAAGTTACAAATGTGCCTGGATCATGTTGTGGACTTGCAAAAATGAAACTTGTGTCTCCACTTTTTATCCGGAGGTGTTCGGTATTGTCAAAGATTTGATTGATAGAAACGCAACGACTATTGCAACCGGTGCCTCAGTGCTTTTTGAGCTTTTTTCTTTTTTTTTTTTTCCCCATTTTTTTGATGTTGAAACACCCGAGAGATTTCAAAATCCTAATTAATTAGGTGTTTGAGCGTTTAACACCCTATTTATAGGGTTTGCGGCCGTTTTCCTCTATTTTCTGGCCTAGAAACACCCGTTTATCAGGTGTTTGAGCGTTGAAAATTTCCTTTACTGGGTTTTGGGTCGTTTTTTCCCCCGATATTTTTGATGTTGAAACACCCTTGAGATTTCAAAATCCTTTTTAGGTGTTTGAGCGTTTAACACCTTAGTTTTAGGGTTTGGGCAGTTTTACTGGATTTTCCGGTTTCAAAAACACTCGTTTGTCGGGTGTTCAATCATCAATTTTTTGGCGTAAAAACACCCTATTTAATCAACGTGCAACACT
Source organism: Orius insidiosus (assembly GCA_014119065.1). Classification (NCBI taxonomy): domain Eukaryota; kingdom Metazoa; phylum Arthropoda; class Insecta; order Hemiptera; family Anthocoridae; genus Orius; species Orius insidiosus. Next base: position 243,366 of record JACGAQ010000178.1, on the reverse strand, counting down.
TAATTTTCAGATTTTGGGCTGTTTTTCTTGATTTACTGGTTTGAAAACATTGTTTTGTTGGGTGTTAGCGAATTTGAAATCTTTTAAATGGGTTTTGGGTCGTTTTCCTCCATTTTATGGATTAGTAATACCCCTTGAGATTTCAACATCCTGTTTAATCGGCTTTTTCGAGCGTTTAACACCTTATTTTTAGGGTTTTGGGCAGTTTTCCTCGATTTTCCGGTCTAAAAACACCCTTTTTGTCAGGTGTTCGAGCGTTTAACATTTTTTTCACTGGGTTTTGGTTTTCTCGATTTTTCGGCGTAAAAACACCGTATTAATCTGGTTTATTTATTTATTTAGCTGAGCGGAATTACTCTTCTATGTCTTGGTGTTGTGATTAGAGAAGTCTACACAGAATACAAGCCTATCGTCGACCATGCTTTTCTCCGCTTCAACATTGCTCATCGTCTCCGGCTTCCTTTTGTTTATCTTCGCATTTTTCGGATGCTGCGGAGCATACAGGGAGAGTCGGCAGATGCTCATTATCGTATGTACATCTTCAAATTTTCTATAATTTAATTATTTTTAATATTACAGTATAGCACGTTGATTGGATTAGCATTTTGATTGAAATCGCTGCGGTGATTACAGGCTATTCCCTTTCGACGAAAACCTGATGGATTTTTGGACAGCGCCCTTCACGAAACTTTCAACGAGACCAACCCTATATCGGTCTTTTGGGACAACATGGAAACCAATGTAGGTCTAATAAATATCTATTTTTTTACTATAATCTCTTTTATAGCTTAAATGCTGCGGTGTCAACAACTATACTGATTATCAGACGTTGAAGAATGTTACAAATGTGCCTGGATCATGTTGTGGACTTGCCAAAAATGAAACTTGTGTCTCCAACTTTTATCCAGGATGTTTTGGTATTGTCAAAGATTTGATTGATAGAAACGCAACGACTATTGCAACCGGCGCCCTCAGTGCAATCCTTCTTCAGGTAAAATATATTTTTTGGATTTTTTTTTACTCTTTTGTATTTTAGATTGTCGGAATGCTGTGTGCTCTCTGGTTGGCCAAATCGATCGCGAATTCTTATGAAACTTTCTAAATTTTCTCATCTAGTTTTTTATTATTTTTTTTCTAATCAAGTCATTGTGATTGTGATATATCTTTCTCATTTTAAATTTATGTTCTTCCTGGAATTTTATAAGGAAATAAAAATTTTTTGATTACTGCTTTGTTTTTTTGAAAAGTGCTAACTTCCTTAGAGAAGTTATTGCGATACCCTCGACGTCGGGTTTTTGGGGAAGGGTCTTCTAGACCCCGGAATGTCAAATCGAATATTGATCTTTACCGATCTCAATTTTGTCTGTGGTGCCGGCCGGCAGTAGCATTTTTCCGGAACACTTTACAGCCACAGTTTTCAACCGATTTTCACCAAATTTTCTTTAGCCGGTGAAGAAGAAACTAACGAGGGCGATTTTTAAAATTTCGAAAAAATGGCGGAGATATGTCTGTTTGAAATTTTAAAAAATTCGCTGCGGCCAAAAAAGAAATAATGGGAATCATTTCTTTTAATAAAAAATCATTAATTTATTTCTATTAATTTAACCGTTGGTCCGATTTTCACCAAATTTTCACCAATTACGCCTTATAATTTTTAAGAATTTTTGACGCAAAAAAATTGCCACTTTTTTTAATTATTTTTTTTAGCAGGGAGAAATTTCATATTTCTACCCATGGGACATCCCTAGGCCAAAGAGCCCATTATTTCTACCTTGACACTTACAAAAATTTTCGAAAAAAAGAACAAAAATAAATAAATAAAGCAAAAATTTAAAAAAGAAAACCCCTGAAAATTAAAAAAATAAATAAATTAACGAAAATTAAAAAAAAAAACTAGGAAAATTTTTCAAAAAAAAAAAAAAACTAAGAAAATTTTTCGAAAAATAAACATGGATTTAAAAAAAAAAAGAAAACTTGGAAATTTTTCGGAAAAAAAATTCCCCCTCTCTATACTTCCTTCCCTCCTTCATAGTTTCGTTCCTTATACTTCCCCTCCGTTTTACGTCCCCCTCTGTTATACTTCCCCTGACTTATACTTACTTCCCCCTCCGTTTTACGTATTTTCTATGCCATTGATGGGGGAATGGCATAGTAAAGTGGCCTAGTGCTATCCCCAACTCCCTTCTTCAAAATAAGAAAAAAACTAAAAATAATTTTTTGTCTTCTTCAATAAATTTTTTTGAGCGAAATCTGCAGCGGCATTGGTCAGTTAAATTTTGTAAAAAAAAAAATCATCAGAAAGCATTCAATCGCCAAAAATGATAACATGTGATATCTGATGACTGATTCAGTTTTTTGTCTCTCCTGAAAAGTAGTCAAAATGCAGATAGCACATGTTGCATCTTAAACGACGATCTGGTGAATAGTAAAGCTGCAGATAATGTACTATTGGTACGATAGATCATTGATCCATTTTTCTCTACGGTGTCACAAAGACCCTTCTTGAGTGACAGTCACATGGAGGGTATTACAATAACATCTTTTAAGGAAGTCGAGGAATGCCGCAGAATATCCCAGCAAATTGATCATAAACAGTTCCTCAGCAGAAAAATTGAGAAAAACGTGCTGGTAGAAACCCCATAAGTTCTTCAACTGTGTTTTTATGAAATTGGCATTTATTTACAAAAAGAAAATGACAAAAAAATTAATCCAAAACACAATACTTCTTCCTCAGAAGCTTAATGTATTATACAAATTGGTCTAAGTGCTGATGGCCAGCAGCAACTTAACTATTTAGTAATAAAAAAAATTATAAGAACACAAGGACTCCAACTTTGTTAATAATTAACAACCACTTATATCTTTGTTATTATTTTTTCTATACCACCGCTTTTCAGCAGGATCAAAGCCTCTTTCGGCACATCCAAAAACTGCCCATGGAGGAGTCTCCTTCAAGTAATCCTAAAAAAAGAGAAAAAAAAATAATAATAATAAATAAATAATAAACTATTTTTAAAAATCTTACCAAAGCTGTAAAGGTTTTAGTTCCATTAGATTCATAATATAATTCAACTAAATCTTGAAATTTTTCATAATCGATCCATGTGTGCCAAACGCCATTTATTTTGAACTAAAAATAAATAATAAGTGTGAAAAGAATGAATATTGTTTACCTTTTTATGAGCAAGGAGTAAGCAATTTGAATGCTCATGTTCAGAAGCGATTTCGTAGTTTGGGAGAAACGATGCTAATTGCTCAACGAAAGAGATGACTTCCGAATGCCACGGCACGTTTGCCATGGTTAAAGTATTGGGCTTATCAGCGTCCGCTCCACCGCAATAAGTAACGCCTTTTATTTCGATAAAATCGGGGTTTCCCAATGAGACTAAGGAAGCGTAGTTTTTCATTTCATCGAAGTTCCACGACTTAACAAGAGTAAGACGATAAACAGTTCTTTGCCCTTTGTCTGATAAGGCTTTCAAACTTTCTATAAATCGCTCCCAAAATCTTTGAATAAAGGGCGGTCGATTTTTTTAAGACTGTCTTTTGTGCTAGCGTCAACGCTTACATAAAGTTGAGTGACAGGATCTAGATTTTTGATTGCTTCTGGAAATTGGGCGTTGGTGACCAGAAAAGTAGAAATCTTTTTTGAATGGAGGAGGCGGACAAATTTGCAAATTTCTGGATACATTATTGGTTCGCCGACAAGCGATAACGCGCAGTGTTTAGCGTTTAGGCCTTCTTCAAATCTTTCCTTAATAACACCAGGGACTCCTTTGAATTCTTTGATCATATTATAGTGATTTTGTAAAGCGCCTTTTAAGATTTCTTCAGCTCCGTCCATTTTCCATTTCCATTCCGTACCGACTGGATTGGAATGGTGTCGCCAGCAAAAGACGCATTTGTTGGCGCAGGCAAGACTCGGCGTCGCTTCCATACATCGGTGGCTTTCAATGCCATAAAAAGTGTGTTTGTAGCATCCGCCACGGCCACGAAGCATCGCTTTTGTCCAACGGCACATTTTCACACCTGAATGAGTGCCGATCAGTTTGTAACCCTGCTTGGTCAAAACTTGTCGCAAAGAGGGCGTTATCATTTCTTTTTCCGCTGGTTTCGACTTGACCAGATCCTCAACATCCATTACATTATCTTCTTCTTCATCGCTAGTTTCAACATCCTGTAAATTATTTTTAAAATTGAGCATTTTCAATTGGTTTATAGTTACAGGTTCGTTTTTAATCGAATTCCATGATTCTTTGATTAATTTCTCTATTGATGTTAACCAGTCAATAAAATCGTCTTCGACATCTCCTTCGTCTTCATCGCCAAGACGAACAGGCATGACTCGACATGCGCCCAGTCTTAGCAAATCAGAATCGATATTTTTGGCAACCTAAAAATCATAGGAAACGTCAAGTTTATCCATCAACTGTCTAAATGGTTTAACTTATTAGCAGACCCTCTTTTCCAGTCCAAATGTAGTGGTCTGAAGGAAACGCCCAAAAACATCTTGATTTTAATAACGAAAGAATGCCATCTGGCACTGGAGCTGGGGTGTATGGACCAAAGCATCATGCTGAAATGGACGGTACGCCACTGCCTTCCAGGCGGAGGCGAAAACGATAGCCATTGAATACTGCGCTAAGGAGATTCTCAGATTGGGCAAGTAACAAGAGAATAGTCATATGCTCCGATAGCCAGGCTGCACTAAAAGCGTTAGCAGCCCTGGAAACACCTCGGCGGTGATGCGGCATTGCCATGTGTCCTTGGAGGAGATATCCGTCAACAACTCCCAGGACACTCATGGCTAAGGGGCAATGAGAAGGCCGATGAACTCTCTCCGCTACTTTGACGAGATGGCATAACGCCCTAGGTCAAAGAGATGCCAAGCTGTTCATTGACGGCAGAAGGCATGGCCTCACAGCAGATCTGCTCAGATAGGGCAGGATTGAGATCCGCATCCCAGTGGGTCTGCTGACAGGACACTGCAAACTCCGCAAGCACCTTCAAAGTTTAGGAGTGACAGAGGACAGCACCTGCCGCTTCTGCTTCGAGGAGGAGGAGACTGCGGAGCAAGTCCTCTGTTATTGCGAAGGCACAACACAGCTCAGGTTCATAAGCCTAGGGGTCGAAAAATTCAGCCTATTGAGCTATGAAAAGAGATGTCCAGCCTCTGGAGGCAAGTTAAGAGCCTGGGGGTGGATAGGGAAATCTGCCTAGGGAACCCCCGAAAATCCTGTAAAAATGAGGTATCTTTGTCAAAAACTGAGGAGAAATCGTGTAAATGGAGTTTATTTCTCAAAAATCCAGGGGAAAACAAATCATAAAAATTCAGGCATCTTTGCAAATTCAGCAGTCTTTGCAGCAATTTTTGCTATAACCAGAATCCTGTAAAAATGGGGTTCTTAAAAAATCATAAGGACCATGTAAATGGCGTTTCAACGATTAACAAGCTTTTCTGCGGACCACATTCTCACCACATTTTGGAAACCCCTGATCAAGAAGGCACCCAATAATTTTTCCTTACCACATTGTAGTTTTCTCCATATTGTGAGTTTCCAAGCCCGAAGACAGCATATTTGAAATTTTTAAAGGAAACCTTCTCAACACGAAAATCATTCGAGGCTTCATTCAACCACTTGCAAAACCATTCAGAGTTTGATGGTGGTCGACCATCATCAACAGTAGGAACCATAAAAAGGTTCAGAGTGGATTTCTCGGCATTCTTCGTCATCACCTCTTCCGGCTCGACATCTCCGATATTAACGACTTCCGCCGCCACATTAATAGCTTTTGAGACTTGATGTGCCAATATCTAAAAGAAATAGTGACTAATTCAATCTAAATATTATCCAGTATTACCTTCGTTTTTCCATATTTGCTAGCAAAATAAACGACGATTTTGGTACATTTTTCGTTCCCACAACATTCGACTTCTCCGCATTTCGTTGTTTTTAGGCTTTTCACCTTTTGAGGGTTGGCTACGAATTTCTTTTTCACGACGGCGACTTTTTCCTCTGGTTCGGCGTTTTTGCGACGAAAGTGGACCACTAAGGCTGTAACTATTATCGCTAAAATTGACAGAAAACTTTGAAGTATGATCATAATTGATAATGATCGGCATAAGCAATGTGGGTATCGGATATAAAAGAAGGTAAACAAAAAGTAAGGTAATATAGCAGTCTAAAAGGCTATTTTTTGTGGTTGCCTCTGTTTTACGTCACAAATTGGTGCATAGAAAGAAATGGTACCTACTAAACTTCGCTCAAAAATTGTCGTTATGGTCCATAGCCCTATATAATAGCTTTCTAAAGCTTAGGAAAGGAATAAAAATAAAGCTGTATAGCTACTGAATACTGAAAAATTGTTAAATATTTTTCAGAAAAATAATTAATAAAATTTGGGAGCTACTGTATTTTTAAGATTGTAGTAAATTTTACCTACTAGTAGCTTTGCTGATCCACTTACCTATTTATTTCGCGTCTAATATATCCGGGGTTTCCATTTTATCTTCCTTTTAAAGAACTTATTTTTACCCTCACTTATGGACATTTTTATGTCCATGGTTTTTATGTCCATTATGTGTAAAATGGTAAAATTCGGATGATTTTAGGTGATTTATTATAAAGGAATTGAAATGGTTTTTGATAAAGAAATACTTGGTTATAAAAATTAAAAAATAAAACTGTTTATTCAGCTTTTTCGTTGATTGCCCAGTAAAATTATCTACATCTTGATCTTCCATATCATTTGAATGAACGAATGCTAACGTAAGCGTTTTTATACTGTATGTACTTCCTCAAAAAGAAGTTATTGTGATGACCTAACCAGACAGTTCTGGGCCTTCGAGGCCCCGTGCAGCAAAAACGACTGGTGATCTTCATTGATAATTTGTCTGTGGCGCTGTTCGTGAAGAGAAAAAACGGGAAAATTGAATTGTTTAGCCTTTATAGTTGGTCAAAGTTTCCTTTGTTGAGTATTAATTTGGGCTAAAAATGTTTTTAAAAAAGTATTCTACTGAGCCTAATAAATAAACAATTTAATACCAAAGTGAAAGATATAGAAAATGAGGATAAAAATGATATTTTGACTTCATTTATGAAATAAAAATTAGGATCCATAGGGATTGAGGAGTTGGTCCTTTTTGTAGTCAAAATCAAGCAAAATTTTGTTTTTCTAAGTTTTAGATATCAGTTTCTGATATTTTCTGCAACATTCTACAAATATAAAATTTCAAGATTTGGTGAAAATCTAATGGAAACTGTGAGGTATTCCTGAATTCCTGAAAAAACCAACAGACGTTAACACAGAATCGATGAAAACCAGGGGTCATTTTGATCCTAGGGTCCTAAAGACACATTTCCAAAAACCATCTGTCGAGGGTATGACATTAACTTTCTTTTGAGAAGACAGGGTTCCATGAAGAGAATTTGGAACCACTGCCCGCAGTGTTCTATTGATGCCTCTGCATAAAATGGGAAAAAGTTATTCGCTGTCGATATTTGCAAAATCAGTAGGAGAGTTAGCAACTTCCAAAACTAAAAAATTGAAAGTAGGGTTATTTTTTCGAATGCAGAAAAACTGCTCAAAAACGACATCAACTACAAATTTTGCTTTACTCGTTTTTTAATTTTTAAAAAGATTTTGAACATAAAGTTTCTTTTCTAACATTTTTATAATTTTTTTTTTTTTTTGGATTTTCCATTCTGGGTTTCTCCGGAAAACAAGAAAATAAAAGGGGGCAGGGGAAGAAAATAGAATCCGAGTGTTATTGACCTCAGTTCTTAAAACCCTATTTTACCTGAAAATTTGTAGATAAAATGGATTTTAAGTCCTTCACTGGCCATTTGCAAAATTGCAACCGTCTAGACAACGACAACGTCTTCTTCTTTTTTCTTACTTCTTTTTTGTAACATCAACTTCTTTAACGTAAGTACCTAATGAATATAATAATACTTATTAATAATAACTTAATTTAGCGCAAAAATGGAAAGCTTGCCAGTAGAAATCGTGGAAAAGATTTTCTCCAATTTGGACGTGAGTGATCTCCTCAGTTGCGCGAGCGTCAATACATTTTGGAGAAACGCCGCGAACGCGAATCACCTCTGGCGTTCGCACTGTTCGAAGTATTTCAACGTTGACCCAAACTCGACGCCGGCCATAGAAATGAAATGTCGCGTCGAACCAATCTTCAGAATCCCGCCCAACAGAAGCCGACGCCTCGCAGACGTCTGCCCTTGGAGAATCCGCTACGCGCAAGAAATCCACATCTTCAAAAACTGGAAAAACGGAAGGTTCGTCCAGACGGATTTCCCTGATGTCCTCGAAAACGTGAGAATGTACGATTGCCATTTTATCGGCCACACACTGGTTTCCAAATCTAACGAGTTCGACGTCTGGAACTTCAAAAATAACTTGATCGCCGAGAATCCTATCAAACCGTGCGTTCCTGGTAATATCGACATGTTCATTCCGATCAAAAATGGTTTCGCGTACATTCAAAAAGGCATTTTAACATACTACACCATGAAAAACAATAAACTAATTCTTAAAATTCAAACACACATAGACAAACCACTTCTTAAAAAAAAGATCCCCAATATTGTTGATGACGTAGAAAAATTAATTGCGGAATTACCTCCTTTTGCTCCTCCGCGGATTTGCTGTAATGAACGATATTTAACTGCTGGCCGCTTCATTAACGAAAAAGTAACATTTGTAGTTTGGGATCTTAAATCATTAAAATCTTTTGTTTTTCATGTCCCTTCGAAAAGTAATTTTGAACAGATATACATGGGATTTTCCGAAGGGATCTCTTCAAAATTTTACATTTCATTTTTTTATCGCGACCCATCAAAAAATAAGATGGAATCAGACATGATTTATATTTTTGATTTAAAATATCCGGATTCTTGCCAGAAAGTCGTCGTCGAACCGATGGACGAAATAAATCTTAAACCGATGGGCGATTTCGTCGCTATCGGTTATGAAGATAAAGTTTCGTTCGTACGCGACGGGACGAAATGCTCGATGGAGACGGATCTATCAGGACCGTACTTCCAAGATAGGATTCTCAAAACTCGATCGTACGTTTGCGCTTTGGGAAGATACGGAAGAAATCTTGAACTCATTTTAACGGATCTAGATTTCAACGTTGTTCGTCGACTCGATTTTTGGAAGCCAGTAGAATTCTATCTCGACTACACGTTGAATTCACTCGGGCAGGACCTCGTCGCTGTCGTCGATCATGCTTCTGAAGTCGGACAACTTTGGGATCTGAAGGGCCAACGAAGAACCAACTTCGACAGCAACCTCCTTATCTCAGCCACGCCTACAAACAATAAAATCGTCTTAGATTGTCTATGGAGAAAAGTTTATTATTTTTGGTAACATTTCTGTTAAGCTGTAACCTTTGGACTAGAATCAGTGATACTATTTTTGTAATTTTGTACATATTAATTTATAGTAAATAAATTATTAATATTTTTTTCAATATTTATTGTATTTATTTCAATATTTATTCATTGCCCTTATTATTGATATTGCAGCTAGGTGCGTAAAATCTGCATTTTATATGCCATAATTTTTGAAGCCAATTTTCAAGCCATACGTAGAAAACATGAAAAAAAAAAAAATCTTTCTTGCAGTTAGGCACCCTGCGGGATTCGAACTTTCTACCTTAGGGTTTAAGGCCCAACACTCCACCAACTGAACCATGGAAGTCAGTTTTCCATTTTTTTAGATTTCCATTTTCTACTCCTTACCGCTAGGTGCGTAAAATCTGCATTTTGTATGCCATTATTTTTGAAGCCAATTTTCAAGCCATAGGTAGAAAACATGAAAAAAAAGTCTTTCTTGTAAAAAGTTACGCACCCTGCGGGATTCAACTTTCAACCTTTGGGTTTAAAGCCCAACACTCCACCAACTGAACCATGGAAGTCAGATTTCGCAAGCCTGCGGTGAAGGTAACCCTAATCTATTTTAACCTTCTGGAAATTTTTATGTTTTGCCGAGTGTTGTTCTGGGTTTGTTTTTTATGAGGATAGATGCAAGGATCGTATTTTTGTCGTCCTTGGATTATCCTTCTTTTATTCCTTTTTGCTGGGCTCATCCTTCTTTTCGTCCTTTTTGCCGTTCTTCTTGCAAGGATCGTCTTTTTTGTTGGGATCATCCTTCTTTTCTTCCCTTTTGCTGGGCTCATCCTTCTTTTTACTTTTTAGCCGTTCTTTTTGCAAGGATCGTCTTTTTGTCGTCCTTGGGTTATCCTTCTTTTCAAGGAGTAGAAAATGGAAATCTAAAATAAATAAAGTTACTTGCTAAAGTTTTAAGTTGCCACCGAGACGCTTTCCTCTTTAGTGTATTCGGTCAAAATTCCTCAGCGAACTTCATTTTTTTTTTTTTTTAATGCCTGTCTAATATGACATTTTCATATGAAATATGTTTTCCATTACGTACGGCAATAAAACGAGGCTCTTGGGAAAAATGTAAGAAAATTGTTTTCTTCCTTCTCGCCCCCCACCATTTTCCAGCCACCCCTTTTTTTTCCCTAACCTCCCTTACCCGACCTACTATTTCTTTTTGTATCGCCTTTCATCCTCCCCCCTATTTTGTCGTTTTTCATTTTTAAAAAAGTCTCAAAGCTCTTTCAAGCAGAAGTAAATTTTCAATAATTTTCCTGACTTTCTTGAAGGAGTACTTCATAGGCATATTAACAAAAATTAAATATAACTTAAGGTATTTTAATTAACTTCCTTAAAGAAGTTATTGTGATACCCTCCATGTCGGGTTTTTGGGGAGGGGTCTTCCGGGGTCCGGAGGGTAAAATCGAATATTGATCTTTACCGATCTCAACTTTGTCTGTGGTTCCGGCCGGCCGGCCGTCCGGCACTCCGTAGCATTTTTTTCCGGAACACTTTACGGCCACAGTTTTCATCCGATTTTCACCAAATTTTTACACAAATTTCTTTAGCCGGTGAAGAAGAATATGACGAGGGCGATTTTTGAATTTCGAAAAAATGGCGGAGATATGTCTGTTTGAAATTTTAAAAAATTCGCTGCGGCCGAACCGTTAATCCGATTTTCACCAAATTTTCACCAATTACTCCTTATATTTTTTAAGAATTTTTGGTGCAAAAAAATTGCCACTTTTTAATCATTAATTTTTTTTTAGTAGGGAGAAATTTCGTACTTCTACCCTTTACGAGAGGCACATCCCTAGGCCAAAGAGCCCATTATTTCTACCTTGAGACTTAAAAAATTTTTCGAAAAAAAGAACAGAAAATTTTTCGAAAAAAAAAAAGAAGAAGAAAGAAAAGAAAGAAAAACCCGGAAAATTTTTCGAAAAAAAAAAAAGAAGAAGAAAGAAAAAGAAAGAAAAACCCGGAAAATTTTTCGAAAAAAAAATTTTTTTTGGACAAAAAAACTTAGAAAATTTTTCGAAAAAAAGAACTTAGAAAATTTTTCGAAAAAAAAAAAAAAAAAAAAAAAAAGGAAAACCCGGAAAATTTTCGAAAAAAAAAACCCGGAAAATTTTTCGCAAAAACAAACTTGCAAAGTTGTCCTTTATACTTTCCCTCCCTACTAATCCCCTTCCTTTATACTTCCCCCTCCATTATACTTCCCCCTCCGTTATACTTCCCACTCCGTTATACTTCCCCCTCCGTAATACTTCCCCCTCCGTTATACTTCCCCCTCCGTTAGACTTCCCCCTCCGTTATAATTCCCCTCCTATATTGTTACTTCTCTTTAAGGAAGTTCCCGTCGGGGCCAGCTCCAGACTAGTACTTTTTATTGGGTACATTTACAGCTAAGGTTGATTTTAATAACAAAAAACCGCCATTTATAGTGGAGAGTGGCTCTATCTCTTGGGGAACCATGGCGGCTTCAGGAAAACATTTTGTATCAGGCTTCCCGCCGTATCCGCGAAGTCTCTCAGGGGATAAAGTCACAGAAATGACCGTGATAGAGAGAATAGCTCACCTGACGATGCCTTTTAAGCCGAAATTAGTCGTGAGATACCCTTTTTCACACTCATTTCTTCCCCACATTATAAACGATAATCTTTTTATAGAAAGTTACTAAATAATAACTTGAAAAAAGTCCTGGAGCTCCACCTTTATTATATTCCCGTTTAAACGAATTAGTGGTAGGCGATAATTTAAAGGGGAATAACAATTAGTTTCTCCCGTTATCTTGACAGGGGAGCTGTTGATCACGAGTTAACTCCACCCTTCTTCACTCCTTTTCCAATCGCTTCCTAACTCGAAAAACGTGCCAGAATCTCAGGTTAAATACAATTCCGTTAAAAAAAATACACACTTTTCTCATCTTCTGGATTACTTACAGTTAAATGAAATTGTCCAAAAAAAATTATTTCGCAGAAAATTTAGGTTCTTTTTAAATTTTTAATCCTACATGTTTTATTCAAGGGAAGACGCAGATTTCTTAATTAAAAATTGTCTTAACGACTTCAGATTTTCATAATTGCTCTCTCTTTTTATAATTACCAAAATAAACTTTTAATTTTTGAAAAAGAAAAGGGTTTTTATTTAAAAAATTAAAAGCTTGAAAAAGGGGCTGTAACTGGTGTATTCTGATCTCCATTTATATTGGAGGTTCCATCACCTCATTAGTCAGCACAGACTCAGCCACAAAGTTTTCCCCTCTCTCCGCTCTTATTAATCAATCTTCTAATTGCTCCAACCCTTCACAATAGGGAGAGAAAAATAATATTTTCATCCGTTTTCTTTCATTTTTTTTCCCCTTTTACGTCTACATTTCTGGGTATTTTATTTCCGATCGTAAATCGAAAAGGTACTTTCAGATGTTTATGGCCAGAAATATCCATCTTCTTTTATAAATAACTGCAATGAGGAATTTTTTTTCTTTTATCTTAAAAAATAAATAAAATAGTTTATAACGAAGACAACTGGGCTTCGTACTGGAGTAGTGACAGAAGCCATAAATGCAATTATGTACAAGTTTTATAAAAAAAATCTTGTAAAAATGGGATTTTAAACAATACTTCCCCCTCCGTTGTACTTCTTCCTCCTTAATACTTCTCCCTCCTTAATACTTCCCCTCCTTAATACTTCCCCCTCCGTTATACTTCTCCTCTTTAACACACAATTTGACAGTTAAATAAAACGGGAAAAAATTACTAAAAATCCTGCAAACACGGGGTTCCTCTGTCAAAAAACCGATAAAAATTTCTTGCAAAAATTAGATTCTCTGCCAAAAATCCTGTCAAATTGTGTGTTAAAGAGGAGAAGTATAACGGAGGGGGAAGTATTAAGGAGGGGAAGTATAACGGTGGGGAAAATGTTAAAGAGGGGAAGTATAAAGGAGGGGAAGAATAACGGAGTGGGAAATATAACCGGAGGGGGAATTTTTTTTCAAAAGTTTTTTAAGTTTTTTTTGGAGAAATTTTCCAAGTTTTTTTATCGAAAAATTTTCGAAGTATTAAGGTAGAAATAATGGGATTTTTGCCCAAAGGAGGTCCCTCTGGTAACGCGTGGAAGTATGAAATTTCTCCCTACTAAAATAATAATTGATGTAAAAAATTATAGTTTTTTTACACCAAAAATTCCTAAAAATATAAGGAGTAATTGGTGAAAAGGTAAAAATCGGTCCAACGCAACGGTTCGGCCGCAGCGAATTTTTTAAAATTTCAAAGAGACATATTATAATATTATCACCGCCATTTTTTCGAAATTCAAAAATCGCCCTCGTTATTTTCTTGTTTGCCGACTAAAGAAAATCTGTTGAAAATCGGTTGGAAACTGTGGCCGTGAAGTGTTCCGGAAAAATGCTACGGACGGCCGGCCGGCACCACAGACAAAGTTGAGATCGATGTAGATCAATATTCGATTTGACCCTCCGGGGTCTGGAAGACCCTTCCCCAAAAACCCGACGTGGAGGGTATTACAATAACTTCTTCAAGGAAGTTAAAAACACCGAAAATCCAGCAAAAATGGGGTTCTCAATTTTACAAAATACTATTCGCAAAAACTCTTAACTCTCAGTGAGTAAACAGTGCCTTATCGATTTAATTCGTACGGAGTTCCAACTGCGGTTGGAACAAAGCTAATACGTTATGAAGAAAACCAATGTTTATATTTCTATCTAAAATTTATGATTACGAAAAGAAAGTTTTTCAAGAAAAAAATATCTTTGCAAATGCCTTCAATCGAGCAACGACCATAACAGCAATGAAAATTAAATGAGCACTGAAAAAATAAATTATATTAAATTATTTCAAGCCCCTGTATTACATCTTCTATCGATTTAATTCGTACAAGAGAGTTACTTCATATTTATTATCAGAAATGAAAAAAAAAAAAAATCATCTGAAAACTTAAAAAATTTAGGGGGAAAAAGGAGAACATGTGGCCTCACCTGTAGATTTACGGGAAATTTTTCATGCAGGGCGTTTTTACTGTTAGATTTTCTAGGGAGAAAGAAAAATTTGAATGCAAAGCGTATGGGCGTCGTGTCATGTTTTTATTGCTATTTTTGTATTGATTGAACGTGAAATGTAAGTGAAGTGCGTGATCAGAATCCAAGAAGGGCAAAACAGGATCCTCTATGCAAAAACGATTCTTGAATTATTCCACTTCTAATAAAAACAAAATGTTATAAAAACTCGTTTTCATCAACTAATTTAGTAACCTATTACGATTTTTATTAAAATGATTGTTTTAATTATTTAATATTTTATTTGAGCCCTCCCCCTTTTTTTTGGCCTCCCGTTTCCCTTGAGAATCAGCCCTCAAAACTCGTAATTTGATTGGAATAAATGGGGAGGCAGAGACGCCATTAATTATTAAAACTTCCAATTTCGTGCGAAAAGTACAATAAAAAAACGTAAATAAATAAAAAAAAAGGATATTCCGTTTTTCAATACTGAAGACGTACCTTTGTAGTGCATTTTAAGAAATGTCTTTGAAGAAAAGTAGAAATTTCTTGTTGGAAGAAAAAAACCAACATATAATGTTGTTTTTAATTTCTCTTTTGGATTTAATCTACTTCCACCCCCTCGGCCATAGTCGACCCGAACGTACCCCACTCCAACCTCATCTTTTCCGCTTTGTTGATATTATTTCCAACGAGTTGCCCTTGTTGTTTGAGAATCCAATTTCATTGCTCTTTGTTCCTCGGAGAAGTTTTTCGAAGGGAAAAAGCCATTTACATTTTTTAATTCTTTTTCCCCCATTGACCCACATCAGAGAAAACAGACATAACGAGTATATTGTAATTTTCGTTTTGTTCTGACGTTTTTACCACTCTTTTGTTTTACGATCTATCAATCAACACTTTCGTACAAGGGAACACCCTTTTCCTCATTTTTTAACGAAAATTTTTTAAAAAACTCGATTCACTCAAAATTTACCCTTTTCGGCTGCATCATGATGAAAATAAATCGGGGATATTTCAAAAAGTAAACATTCGAGTCCAAGGTACAAAAGCGCAAATCAAATCTATTTTCCAGGAAGGCAAAAAAGAACTTTTAACTTTCTTATAGAAGATATTGTGATACCCTCCACGTCGGGTTTTTGGGGAGGGTCAATTCGAATATTGATCTTTACCGATATCAACTTTGTCTGTGGTTCCGGCCGGCCGTCCGTTGCATTTTTCCGGAACACTTTACGGCCACAGTTTTGAACCGATTTTCACCAAATTTTGACACAATTTTCGTTAGTCGGTGCAAAAGAATGTGACTTGGGCGATTTTTGAATTTCGAAAAAATGGCGGAGATATGCACGTTTGAAATTTTAAAAACTGCGCTGCGGCCAAACCATTGGTCCGATTTTCACCAAATTTTTACCAAATACTCCTTACATTTGTTACAAATTTTAGGTGTATTAAAAAACAAAAAAAAACCCCTTTTTTTTTTTCTTTTTAGTAAGGAAAAATTTGATAGTCCCACCCTTGCGAGAGAAGCATCCCTTGGGCAGAAATCATATTTTATTTCAACCTTCATACTTACAAAAATTTTTTAGAAAAAAAAAACAAATTCAAAAGAAAAATAAAAAAAAACCATATCTCCGCCATTTTTTAGAAATTCAGAAATCGCCCAAATCGCTTTCTTTTTCACCGACTAAGGAAGATAGTGTCAAAATTTGGTGAAAATCGGTTTTTTTTTTGTTATAAGAAAATTTTTCCGAAAAAAATTAAAAACTAAGAAAAAAATTGAAAAATAACTTTGAATTTTTTTCGAAAAAACAAAATAATTTTTGAAAATAACTTAGAGAACTTGTTGAAAAAAGAATTTGTCTAAATGCTTGAAATTATTCTTTCCCTCCTTTTGTACTTCCCCTCCCTAAACTTCCCCCTCCGTTATACTTCCTCTCCTTTATACTTTACCCTCCGTTATACTTCCCCTCCTTTATACTTCCCCCTCCGTTATACTTCCCCTCCTTTATACTTCCCCCTCCTATATTGTTACTTCTCTTTAAGGAAGTTTTCGTTGGAAGCTCTTCAAACTAGAATTTTTTTCAAGTACCTATCACGGTAGAAACGAAATTTTTTTTTTCAATAGCTTCTTTTCAATATGGGGAGTATTTGGAGAAAATTTGGTGAAAATCTGACCAATATTAAGGCCGTAGCTTACACAAAACTTTAGACAAACAATGCCATTTTTGCGATTAAAAAAAATCCCTAGAAATTTTTAAAATAACTGCAGAAGGGAGACTGAGAAAATTTTTATGAAAATTGAGGCCGTGAAAAATGCGACGGACGGCCGGTACCATAGACAAACTCATGATCGGTTGAGATCTCAAATCAGCTTTTCTCTATGGAGTCTGGAAGACCCTTTTGCTAAAACCTTGAAATGGGGGGTTTCACAATAAATTCGGTTTGTAGAAGATGAAATCCATTAGAAAAATACAAAACCCCTTGATATTTATAAAATTCAGACTCTAATCATGTAGGAATATTTCACGAATGAACTTCCCCTCCCTAAACTTATGCTCAGTTATACTTCCCCCTCCTTTATACTTCCCCATCCGTTATACTTCCCCTCTTTAATACTTCCCCCATCTATATTGTTACTTCTCTTTAAGGAAGTTTTCGTTGGAAGCTCTTCAAACTAGAATTTTTTTTTTCAAGTACCTATCACGGTAGAAACGAATTTTTTTTTTCAATAGCTTCTTTTCAATATGGGGAGTATTTGGAGAAAATTTGGTGAAAATCTGACCAATATTACGGCCGTAGCTTACACAAAACTTAAGACAAACAATGCCATTTTTGCGATTAAAAAAAAATCCCTCGAAATTTTTAAAATAACTGCAGAAGGAAGACTGTGAAAATTTGGTGAAAATCGAATGAAAATTGAGGCCGTGAAAAATGCGACGGACGGCCGGTACAACCGACAAACTCATGATCGGTTGAGATCTCAAATCAGTTTTCCTCTATGGAGTCTAGAAGACCCATTTCCACCGTGAAATGGAGGGTTTCACAATAAATTCGGTTTGTGGAAGATAAAATCCAGTAGAAAAATACAAAACCTCTCAATATTTATAAAATTCTGACTCTAATCATGTAGGAATATTTCATCACTTTTTTCCATCTCTCTTCTTCTCCCGTTATTGTAATATTTCACTCAAAAACCGAAATATTGTAATAAAAAATTTTTCCCGAATCTCTCCACTCGGACAGGTCGTTTGTCAAAAAATTAATTACTGCACAATCATAAAAAAGAAGAAAAAAAAAAGATAATAAATTTCGAGGCGAGAGAAAAATTAATATTGTCACAAGGTCAAAAGGGAGAAATCCCGCGACGGTCAAAGGAGTCTGTCGACATTCCGGAGGTGAAAGAAATAAACGAAGTCGGAATATCGCATTTTTAGTCGGTCCACGTTTTATATTAATATGGAATATATTCGAGGAAGAGGGGAAAAAATAAAAATAAATAACTTAACAGCCGATGAAATGCAGTCGCAGACTTAAAAAAAAAACCCACATTCTTGATTTAGGATTAAAAAAGAAAATTAAAAAATTTTGGGGGGGTTATTTTTAAACTTTTTCACTTCGCTTTTTGTGAAAACATTTCTTGAATTTTCATCTTGCGATAAATTTTATTTCCTTCCTCCCTGATTAAACCTTTGTATAATTAAATTAAAACGAAGCTAAGTTCAAAGTCAACACTTTAATGGTATTTATCGTGGCTCGAAAATGGAATATTCACTCCATTGTAATTAGTTGTTGGTTTCTGTAGATTAACAGTGCCATAGTAAATCTGAGCCAAGAGCTAATTTATTGTTAATGTTCGAGGCATTATTGTTTAGCCTAATTACTCCTCATGCATATTTAAACAGTTGAGACTAAATCCTGTTATTGATATTGAAACTCTTGTTTATTAATATAGGCGAGTCTTCCTCTTTTTAGGCTTCATTTACTCTTTTTCTCTAAAAACCACTCCAAAACTTTTAAAATCCCATTATTCTTCATTCAACTCCTGCTTTCCGGTTTAACCGTAAAACTTTCATCCGATAGATTTATCACCAATTACGCCCGTATTTATCAGGCTAAAGGGGAAAAAAATGGTGAATTATGATGTCGGACATTTTATTTGAAACGATATTTTTTTGAAATATTTTTTTTCTCATGCCATAAAGAATGCTTTGTTTTCTTCTTTTTTATTGAAGTTTCCTTTACCAAGTTACTCAGAGCCTCCCCAATTTCGTCGACTTCAAAGGATGGAATAAAACTATAAAGTAGAAAAGTTCGTAATGCGTTTTTCTGATGATTTCGTAAAAACAATCTCGCTTACATTAAACAACGATCGATATTTTCGACATGAGTAAAAATGTAATTTTTTTTTAGCGAATATTCTTTCATGAAAAGAAGTTTACTGGTCGGATATTCTCCACAAGAGAGAAAAAATAAAAATACTAGTTTGAAGAGCTTCCGACGAAAACTTCCTTGAAGAGAGAGAAGTAAAATATAGGAGGGGGATGTATTACAGAGGGGAAGTATAAGAGAGGTGAAACTATAAAGGAGGGCAAGTATAAGGGAGGGGGAAGTATAAAGGAGGGCAAGTATAACGGAGGGGAAGTATAACGGAGAGGGAAGTACAACGGAGGGCGAATTAAGAAGGAGAGGAAGTATAACGGAGGGGGAAGTATAACAGAGGGGGAAGTATAACGGAGTGGGAATTTTTTTTTCTCAAAAAATCTTCGAAGTTATTTTGTTTTTCAAAAAATTTTCTAAGTTTTTTTATCCTATCAAAAAATAGGAACTAAGGACATTTCCCACATTTTAGTACTTTTATAGGGGCCTGGGCGCTGACACCAGAATCCTCCTATTTACAGGATTTTGGAGTTTTCCTCTTCTTTTGGTAAGAAAAACTCAATTTTTACAGTATTTTCGGTAGTTTTTCTTGGTTTTTGGCAAATAATCGCCATATGCAGGAGTTTTCTTCGGTGTTTTCACTAAGAAGTTCCATTCTTACACAATTTTCAGTAGTTTTTCTTGGTTTTTGGAAGAAAGTCCCCGTTTGCAGGAGTCTTCTTCGGTTTTTTTCACTGAGAAGCTCCATTCTTACAGAATTTTCAGTAGTTTTTCTTGGTTTTTGGCAGATAATCACCATTTGTAGGAGTTTTCTTCGGTGTTTTCACTGAGAAACTCCATTCTTACAGAATTTTCAGTAGTTTTCTTCGGTGTTTTCTCTAAGAAGTTCTATTCTTACAGAATTTTCAGTAGTTTTTCTTGGTTTTTGTAAGAAAGTCCCCGTTTGCAGGAGTTTTCTTCGGTGTTTTCACTGAGAAGTTCCATTTTTACAGAATTTCCAGTAGTTTTTCTTGGTTTTTGGAAGAAAGTCCCCGTTTGCAGGAGTTTTCTTCGGTGTTTTCACTGAGAAGTTCCATTTTTACAGAGTTTTCAGTAGTTTTTCTTGGTTTTTGGAAGAAAGTCCCCGTTTGCAGGAGTTTTCTCCGGTGTTTTCACTGTTCCATTCTTACAGAATTTTCAGTAGTTTTTCTTGGTTTTTGGAAGAAAATCTCCGTTTGCAGGAGTTTGTTTCGGTGTTTTCACTGAGAAGCTCCATTCTTACAGAATTTTCAGTAGTTTTTCTTGGTTTTTGGAAGAAAGTCCCCGTTTGCTGGAGTTTTCGTTGGTGTTTTCACTGAGAAGCTCCATTCTTACAGAATTTTCAGTAGTTTTTCTGGGTTTTTGGAAGAAAATCCCCGTTTGCTGGAGTTTTCTTCGGTATTTTCACTGAGAAGCTCCATTCTTACAGAATTTTCAGTAGTTTTTCTTGGTTTTTGGAACAAAATCCCTGTTTGCAGGCGTTTTCTCCGGTGTTTTTACTGTTCCATTCTTACAGAATTTTCAGTAGTTTTTCTACGTTTTTGGCAGATAATCACCATTTGCAGGAGTTCTTCGGTGTTTTCACTGAGAAGTTCCATTTTTACAGAATTTTCAGTAGTTTTTCTTGGTTTTTGGAAGAAAATCCCCGTTTGCTGGAGTTTTCTTCGGTATTTTCACTGAGAAGCTCCATTCTTACTGAATTTTCAGCAGTTTTTCTTGGTTTTTGGCAGAAAATCCCCGTTTGCAGGAGTTTTCTTCGGTGTTTTCACTGAGAAGCTCCGTTCTTACAGAATTTCAGTAGTTTTTCTTGGTTTTTGGAAGATAATCCCCCTTTTCAGGAGTTTTCTACGGTGTTTTCACTGAGATGCTCCATTCTTACAGAATTTTCAGTAGTTTTTCTTGGTTTTTGGAAGAAAATCCCCGTTTGCTGGAGTTTTCTTCGGTATTTTCACTGAGAAGCTCCATTCTTACAGAATTTTCAGTAGTTTTTCTTGGTTTTTGGAAGAAAATCCCCGTTTGCAGGAGTTTTCTCCGGTGTTTTCACTGAGAAGCTCCATTAAAGTGAAAATCCCCGTTTGCAGGAGTTTTCTTCGGTATTTTCACTGAGAAGCTCCATTGTTACAGAATTTTCAGTAGTTTTTCTTGGTTTTTGGAAGAAAATCCCCGTTTGCAGGAGTTTTCACTGAGAAGCTCCGTTCTTACAGAATTTTCAGTAGTTTTTCTTGGTTTTTGGAAGATAATCCCCGTTTGCGGGAGTTTTCTTCGGTATTTTCACTGAAAAGCTCCATTCTTACAGAGTTTTCAGTAGTTTTTCTTGGTTTTTTGGAAGAAAATCCCCGTTTAAAGGAGTTTTCTTCGGTATTTTCACTGAGAAGCTCCATTCTTTCATAATTTTCAGTAGTTTTTCTTTTTTTCCAATCAAAAAATCCAAAATAATGAACTCCAACGAATCAGAAAATCCCTGTTGAACTTCAAATTTTTTAAACAATTCTTCAGCTCTTGAAGTTGAAACTCAATTTTTAAAAAAATTACCATTTAGCTTCCATTGTACAGCCTCTATTTGCATTTAAAATGGCCTCAAATCCAGGCTTATTTATTATGGACAGTCACGGGGAGAAATCGATGAGGGCCACTTACGATTCTCGTGCATTTTAAAGCACAATTTAATTTCTTTTTTCTCGCCCTCAATATTTTTAAAATGCACAATATTTTTACGTCATTTTTTGGGGGAAAAAATCGTTACTTTTTTTATCCCCTTTTAGGTTTGATGCAGAAAATAAAAGGGTGAGAGCCCTTTGTGCAATTTTTTCTTACGGACCAGTGGTCTAAACCTTGAAAAAAAGTGTTAAAAATATTGATTTGCCTTACAAGTTCGTGGTATGTAGCTTCCCACCCATTTTATTTTTATCTTCCTCACAGAGATTTCTTCTTTCTCTTTATCTTCTTTCAGTATAAGGGAGGGGGAAGTATAAAGGAGGGGAAGTATAGGGGAGGGGGAAGTATAACGGAGGATACAGGATTTTGGAGTTTTCCTCTTCTTTTTGTAAGAAACGCTAAATTTTTACAGAATTTTCAGTAGTTTTTCTTGGTTTTTGGCAGAAAATCCCCGTTTGCAGGAGTTTTCGTTTGTGTTTTTACTGTTCCATTCTTACAGAATTTTCAGTAGTTTTCTTGGTTTTTGGCAGAAAATCCCCGTTTGCAGGAGTTTTCTCCGGTGTTTTCACTGTTCCATTCTTACAGAATTTTCAGTAGTTTTCTTAGTTTTTGGAAGAAAATCACCGTTTGCAGGAGTTTTCTTCGGTATTTTCACTGAGAAGCTCCATTGTTACAGAATTTTCAGTAGTTTTTCTTTATGATTTAGTTATTCTTTACGATTTATCTTCCTCACAGAGAAGTTTTTGTGACAAAAGCGACGGACGGCCGGCAACACAGACAACCTTATTATTTGTAAAGATTACTTATCAGTAATCAGTTTTCCTCTCTGAGGTCTGTAGACCTTCCTATAGAGGGTGCCACAATAACTTCTCTTTTCGGAAGCTAACAAAATTAGTGGATTATTTTAAACAAAGAATTAACAAAAAAACTGTTCATTTTATTTTAAAGGAAGCGAAATTTAATTATGGGATAAAATAAACTTTGATGTCCTTGGACAAGTAGGTCGCATAGAGAATTTAACCAGATTATTCGACATTGATTAAACTAATAAAGTTACAGAACAGAACTTCGTTAGAACAACATTTAAAAAAAACATGGATTTCCTTTTTGTTTAAATAATAAAACGAAAATGACAATAATTTAAGACTCGCTCATTTTCCTGTATAATAAACGGAATCATAATATGATTTCTGATTCTATTTAATAACTAAATGCTATTCCTTTGATTAATTATAGTGAGAACGGAGCAATCGAGGCTCGTTCCCCCCAAGGAAAATGAGTGAAGGTAAAACGAGGATGGGGGCGGAGGGTAAAAGAGGGAGATGGCATTTTAGCTCAAAGGGTTGAACTTAATTCAATAAGAATAATTTTCGAAAAGGGGAGGTAAAGTCAATTTGTTATTATAAAAAAAGTATTAACTTTTTTTTATTGTATCCGCGTTTTTAATTTCTTAGTTTTCTTTCGTTTTATGTCCAGAAAACTCCCTTTTTATACAGATACCAAAAGGCCTCCTTTTTCTCCCCCATATTTAAAGGCACTTTTCTTAGCTTTTTAGCCAAAAAACAACATTCGTCTTTGTTTTCGGGCGTTTTTCTGGTTTTTCTTTTCTTTATCGATTAATTTTCTCAATAAAAATTATTGTAGTACCCTCGATGGATGGTTTTAAGGGTCTGTTCCACGAGCAGGGCCGGATTATAGGTTTTCGGACCAAAGTTCCAAAGTATAGGTTTTTTGGACCAAAGGGCCGGATTATAGGTTTTGGGACCAAAGGGCCTGATTATAGGTTTTCGTACCAAACGGCCGGATTATAGGTTTTCGGACCAAAGGGCCGGATTATAGGTTTTCGAACCAAAGGGCCGGATTATAGGTTTTCGAACCAAAGGGCCGGATTATAGGTTTTCGAACCAAAGGGCCGGATTATAGGTTTTCGGACCAAAGGGCCGGATTATAGGTTTTCGGACCAAAGGGCCGGATTATAGTTTTCGAACCAAAGGGCCGGATTATAGGTTTTCGTAACAAATGTCCAGCATATAGGTTTTTTGGACCGAAGGGCCGGATTATAGGTTTTCCGACCAAAGTTCCAGAATATAGGGTTTCGGACCAAAGGGCCGGATTATAGGTTTTCGGACCAAAGGGCCGGATTATAGGTTTTTGGACCAAAGGGCCGGATTATAGGTTTTCGGACCAAAGTTCCAGAATATTGGTTTTTTTGACCAAAGGGTCGGATTATTGGTTTTCGGACCAAAGGGTCGGATTATTGGTTTTCGGACCAAAGGGCCGGATTATAGGTTTTTGGACCAAAGTTCCAGAATATAGGTTTTTTTGACCAAAGGGCCGGATTATAGGTTTTCCGACCAAAGTTCCAGAATATAGGTTTTTTGGACCAAAGGGCCAGATTATAGTTTTGGGACCAAAGGGCCGGATTATAAGTTTTCGTACCAAAGGGCCGGATAATAGGTTTTCGGAACAAATGTCCAGAATATAGGTTTTTTGGATCAAAGGGCCGGATTATAGGTTTTCGGAACAAATGTCCAGATTATAGGTTTTTTGGACCAAAGGCCCGGATTATAGGTTTTCGGACCAAAAGGTCGGATTATTGGTTTTCGGACCAAAGGGCCGGATTATAGGTTTTTGGACCAAAGGGCCGGATTATAGGTTTTCGGACCAAAGTTCCAGAATATTGGTTTTTTTGACCAAAGGGCCGGATTATAGGTTTTGGGACCAAAGATTATAGGATTTCGGCCTAAAGGGCCGGATTATTGCGTTTTTTTTATTGGATATTGTTCGGTGTTGGTATGTTGAGAGATTGTAAATAAACCTTGTTGTTGTTTCATCGCTGTGTTCGTGTTCGTGGGTCACCAATTGTGGGACGATTCATCACCACTAATTTAGAATTGATAGAGATGTGTTGTGTGTGATGTGATTTATTTGTGATGATATTTAGATCATATGTTGTGGTACCCACATAGGAAACTGTTAAGGGCGAAAGTACTGCGCTCTCTTGTATTTAAAACAAATTGTTCCGGAGATACGATCCCCCTTAAACACCTGTTTTATCTGGTTTTTGGCTATTTTCTGAGGTATTTTGGAGGAGAAACATTTTTTTGGGCCTCTCTCTCTCATCCTAGAAATACGAAATCAACCGGGATTTTGTCCCTGCCAGTACGGGGTAGCTCTTATTTTAGTTTTCTTCTTAAGGGCCATCATACCGCCCGAGCATTTTGTTTCAAAAACAAGAGATCGCAGCACTTTCGCCCCTAAAACTACTTTTCTATATTTGAGCACTAAAAAACGTCGGAAATTTTTTTTACAAAAGCTACAGTTTATTGTTCAGTGACAGTTACTTAAATAATTCTTGTTTATGCGGGAGGGTTCGTGGTTTTAAATAATCGAAAAGCTTTCGAGTAACGTGCGCTAGGGGAATTTGTATTGGCATGTTTGCTTATGAAATTGATCTAATTAAATTTAAATTAGAGAAGCCTCTGGTTATCGGTTTGCTTAACGTAAAATTAGCGTCCACCACCACCCCCTCCGCTGCGCGAAACCCACGTTTGAGTTGTTTATTTTCCCTCTTCCGATAAGTAGTTAATTGCTAATTTATCCACCCCCGTTCCCTTTTTTTGTAGAAGGGGTGACATATTTTATTCAGACGAAACTGAGTGGTTTCGCGGAAAACTTTTTGTTTTTATACGAAAGGGGGTGGATTGGCAATTTTTAATTTTAGACCCCTTTTTATGTATATTTTTTTTAAAAAGCCCCTTCTGAAAAAAACGATATAGATCGCACTTGAGTGAACTTGCTAATAAAGGAAAATGTATAGGATAAGAGTCAGAGGGGAAATGAATGTAGTCACAAATCACAAAGAGGGAGAATAAAGGGAGCAACGCCCGAATCATTTCCGAGGGTTCTTTTGGCACTGTTATATAAACGACTTTTTTTTACCCTAAAAATAACATTTATATACATTTTTTTGGGGTCATAAAAATTTTTTTAACTTTCTCAAAGAGAAGTTATTGTACTGCCCTCCATGTACGATATTTTGGAAGAGGGTATTCGGACTCCGATCATAACTAGATGACCAGAATTTCAAAATTACAAATCAGGATGCAATGAAATGAAGAGATATCTTAAAATGAAGCTTTTTCTTTTGAGAGGGGGGGGGGGATTAGTACAGAAAGGTCTAGAAACTGTATTTATAAACCAGAAAATCGAGGAAAACGCAATAATTCGGCCCTTTGGTACGAAAACCTATAATCTGGCCCTTTGGTCCAAAAAACCTATATTTTGGAACTTTGGTCCGAAAACCTATAAACCCGGCGACCCGAAGCCCAGTAAGAAGATTTTATACGCCCAGAAACCTAATAGAACGGATTTTCCTAGGCCTGAAAATCGAGAAAAATAATGAATAACTCGCTAAAAAGAGTGTTAAACTCTTAAAAAGTCGCTTTAAAAGGTTTTTTTTACTCCCAGAAAATAGTGGGAAACTATAATATGAAACCCGGGGGGTAAAAAATGTTTTATAAGTAGGACTAGAAAATGGAGGTAGACCCAATAATCGCCAAAGGATGTTGAATGTTCGAGCCAGAGAAAACTATGTCACTATTCCTTAGCTTAAATCCAAAAATAACTAGGTACTTGGACGTAGGGACGTAGGGACTGTCCCTTACAGAAGAGGGCAGAATGGCCACCTAAATCAGCACCCATAATGAGATTGTGTGTGGTACCGGCAGTCCGTTCATCGCCAGTTT
The DNA here is from genome assembly GCA_014119065.1 of Orius insidiosus. NCBI lineage: Eukaryota > Metazoa > Arthropoda > Insecta > Hemiptera > Anthocoridae > Orius > Orius insidiosus. The sequence continues at coordinate 217,153 of JACGAQ010000178.1, read as the reverse complement.
TTTCCCGCTAGACTTCACCGCCACAATTTTTATCCCATTTATATAAAATTACGTCAATTCATTAGCTGCTTATTTTGGGCAATTAGTGTACTAGAGAAAGGGAAAGAAGAAGAAAAAAAAGATACCAGTCTAAAGCTGATAAGATTGTCTAAAAATCAGATGAAAATCGAGGCCGTAAAGTGCTCTGATAAACAAATAAAAGACGACTTTCAGGCGTCCGGATCCGGAGGACCATTTTCTTACAACCGTAGCTATTGCAATACATTCCTTTGAAGAAAGTTAAAATGCGTAAAAATGCCTTAAAAGGCATGTTTTTTTTGGGGGGGGGGCAGTTTAGATTGAGCTTTTTTTGGTTATTTCACCCTGAAATGGGCGTTTTTCCGCTCTTTAGGACCTCTTCGTTGTGGTTTTTTAACGTAAAAATACCGCAGAGGCCACTCTTTAAGTACACCGCAATACTTTAACCCCTTCCAACTTATAATTCCGTTATTATAATATAGAATTTACATAATAATTACTGTTTTCGAAGGTTGAAAGGTGTTAGCCTCAAAATTAGATTTGTCTCTATGGATTCAGGAGTGAGGGTCGGGGAGGAGATACAGAATGGGAACGAGCGGCGGCGACGGCGGTCGATCCATTCTGCGTGGTTGATACAATAGCTCCCCCTCTTTTCCCTCAAGCCCTTCCCTACGTTACAGCCATCAAGTCTCATTAAGCGTTAGTTGTGAGGTAATTAGAACTTTTGTGCAAACCAGCCACTCTCGAAAACTTAGTTATTTATGTACAATTTGGCAGAATTTAATACACCTTCGAATACCGCGGGAAGACATTTAAATTTAAATTAAGATCCTCGCAATTAATCATCCGATTTGATAATAATTCAACGTTTCAGATATGAAAGTCCCAAATTAAAATTCCTCCGTGCTGTATGATTCTTGCTTAGTGTTTACCATCAGCAAACCAAGACAATTTGGCATACCTCTGATGGGATTCGAACTTACGCCCTTTGCCTATCCGGAGGCAGTAGGTTAAAAACTTAAGAGTCTAGGATCTCCATTCATAAGTGGCACGAGAGTCCTCATTAGCTCATATGGTTAAAGCGGATGCCCGGATGGGCAAAGGGCGTGGGTTCGAATCCCACTTGAACAGGAATTTTTTTTCGTTCTTGGTTTTTCTAGCCAACATCAACACTTTTTGGCTGATCTACCTTTTTTCATTTAATATGATTTACTGTCATATACGCAGTAAAAGTCTTCGTTAGAAGCAGTCTATCAAAGATATTACTTAAAAAGCTTAAAAATTTAATTATTATCTGAGTATATCACAATGTGGAGAGACAATGCGGAAAGTTTGACGTCAACCCCCTCCCGCAAAAACCTCTTTATACTTTCCTTCTTTCTCCGTTATCTTAATGTCAGAAAAGTCCTTTAATTAAGTTTTCATTTGGTATTATATTTTGTAAACTTTTACCCCTTCATCATTCTTTTGTATTTCCACCCCGCCCGGCTAAAACAGTTACATAAATTTCATAAAAAGGGATTGTCCTTAAATAATTCTTTTTTGTCTCAAATCCTCTCCCACAAAACCCCAAAAGGTTTCCCTATAAATAAAAAGTGTTTATAATGAAAACTTTTTTTTTCGCCACAGAAGTTAATCTTTGGGGATTGGAACCTTGCATAAAATTTACATAATTTTTTGTTTTTAGATAAATATTTTCGTGGTGATAAATTGATGGCGGTCTGTAAATCCGGAAGATCACAAGATGCCTTAATTGGGGTCCCTTGGCTTTGAAATGGTTAGTGTAAGTGGTTTTAGTGGGGCGCTAATGGGAGAGGTCAAAGCAACAGGTGGTTGCACGATTGCTACCTATAAATCCCTGCACTTTCTTCCCTTCAAAAAAGTCCCTATTTTGACCCTCTAATTTTACAAAAAGGTTTTTGTACTAGAATTTTTAATTTACAGATTTTTGAAGACTTATTACGTGAAAGAAATATTGTTCTTTTACCTTCACTTGTTGGGCTTTAGGACGACGGCAGGCCGACAGCCATAGCATTTTTCCTGAGCACTTTACAGCCAAAATTTTCAAACGATTTGCACCAAATTTTCACGCAATCTTCCTACATGGTTGAATAAAGCGATTTTTGAATTTCGAAAAAATCGCTCAAAGAATTGGTCTTCACTTCCCACTCCTTAAAACATTCCCCTCCTTTATACTTCCCTTCCTTTATACTACCCTTCCTTTATACTTCCCCTCCGTTATACTTCCCTTCCTTTATAATGCCCCTCCTTTATACTTCCCCTCTTTTATACTTCCCCTCCTTTATACGTCCCCTCCTTTATACTTCCCCTCCTTTATACTTCCCCTTCTATATACTTCCCCTCCAATATACTTCCCCTCCTTTATACTTCCCTTCCTTTATACTTCCCCTCCTATATACTTCCCCTCCTTTATATTTCAACTCCTTTATACTTCCCTTCCTTTATACTTCCCTTCCTTTATACTTCCCCTCCTTTATACTTTCCCTCCTTTATACTTTCCCTCCTTTACACTTTCCCTCCTTTACACTTCCCCTCTTTATACTTCCCCTCCTTTATACTTCCCCTCCTTTATACTTCCCTTCCTTCATACTTCCCCTCCTTTATACTTCCCCTTCATTATACTTCCCCTCCTTTATGCTTCATCTCCCTCCAAAATCCTGTAAATCGGAGGATTCTGGTGTCAGCGCCCAGGCCCCTATAAAAGTAATAAAATGTGGGAATATCCTGAGTTCCTATTTTTAACTTCCTTTTTTGATAGAAAAAAATACCTAGAAAAACTAAAAAAAAACTTAGAAAATGTTTTGAAAAACCAAAACAAAATAACTTCAAAGATTTTTTGAAAAAAAAAAAAAAAAAAAAAAAAACTTCCCCCTCTGTTATACTTCCCCTCCTTTATACTACCCCTATGTTATACTTTCCCTCCTTTATACTCCCCCCCCCCTTATACTTCACCTCCTTTATATTTCCCCCTTCGTTATACTTCCCCTTCTTTTTACTTCCCCTCCTTTATGCTTCATTTCCTTTATATTTCCCCTCCTTCATGCTTCATCTCCTTTATATTTCCCCTCCGTTAAACTCCCCCTCCTTTATACTTCCCCTCCTTTATAATTCCCCTTATTTATACTTCCCCTTCTTTTTGCTTCATCTCTTTTATATTTCCCCTCCTTTATGCTTCATCTCCTTTATATTTCCCCTCCGTTAAACTCCCCTCCTTTATACTTCCCCTCCTTAATACTTCCCCTCCTTTATACTTCCCCTCCTTTATACTTCTCCTCCTTTATACTTCCCCTCCTTTATACTTCTCCTCCTTCTCTTTAAGGAAGTTCTTGTCGGAGCCTGCGGACTTTTTCGTCTCAAAATGATGGCTTTTGGTCGAGATTTAAATGTGAAAAGGCCATTGAAGTCTGACAATAGTGAAATTTAATTTGTAGGAGTTAAAAATAAAAGGGTGAGGATTTGCATTGAAGGGAAGCGATGGTTCTAAGAGGAGAAACGTAAGTTTATATTAACTGCCGAATAAACACTGGGATGTACGAAAGGAAAAACAAAAGTTGCCCCCTCCTTTTTTTTCACGCTGTTTGAAAAGGGGTTAGAGTTTTGACAGCTTACATTCTAGGCATGCTCCTCTTGTATAACCAGAGCTAGTGCTTGAATGTCCTTTTCCCTCCCCCCTCAAAAGTGTTCCTTAAAAGCCTTCCTCAATGTGCATTAGTATAAAACTCCCTGACACAAATACTATAGTGATAAATGCTTCCCTTCTTTTTTTATTTCACAGCACTTGACTGGTTTGGATATTTATTTTTCTAAAATATTCATCAAAAATGTAGTTTCAGAAGCTAAGGTGTTCTTTTCAGAGTCATTGTAAATAATAAAACATTGTGTAAATATAATGAGTTTTTGTTTTAATCGTTGGAAGGTTTGTTTTTCTTAGGCTTCAGTTTAGAATCCTCGATTTACTTTAAAAAGAAAACAATTTTGAAAACGATGAGGAACGTGAAAGGTATTTCATTAAAAAGTAAATCCTTAGGAAGATAGTCCTTCCAGGCTTTATGTACATTAGGATGAAAAGGGTCGGGGGGGTTGAAGTTGGATTTACTATTTGACTCTCGTGACATTTCCATTGTTTTCGCTCTCCTCCGGACTCCTCTTCATCCCCCGTTCGCGTCTCTCACCCCTTTAACCAAAACTGGAATGACTTTACTAGAATCCATTCGTGTGGCAAATACGCCGTGAAATGGAATTGCGCTATTAGGTCTGAACTAACAAAAGTTTACGCGTTTCTGACTTTCGAGCCTCCCTTATTTAGCGCTTAGGCTTTTAACCCGAAAACTTTGGGATGTTTAAAAAAAATTTTTTTGTCAAAATTTAACGAGCTCGTCAGATTTGACAAAGAAAGCCTGTGGGGTGAGTGCGCCTAACTGGTCTTGGATTACTTTTTTGGTACTTGTGAGTTTAGGATACCAGAACAACGCGCATGCGCGAAAGCTCATTTGTTATTAATTCCCGCGTTTTTTCAAAATTCATTTTTGAGATTTGCCTATCTAGTTTGATAACACGAGGGGGTTAATTTTTTTCCTCTCGCAAGAGAGCTCGTTTGATTTTTAAGTTCCTTAAGGAAGTTATTGCGATACCCTCCACGTCGGGTATTTGGGGAAGGGTCTTCCAGATCCCGGTCAAATCGAATATTGATCTTTACCGATCTCAACTTTGTCTGTTGTGCCGGCCGGCTGTCGGTCAGTAGGGAGAAATTTCACACCTCCAGTGGAGAAAGTAGGGAGAAATTTCACAACTCCAGTGGAGAAAGTAGGGAGAAATTTCACACCTCCAGTGGAGAAAGTAGGGAGAAATTTCACACCTCCAGTGGAGAAAGTAGGGAGAAATTTCTCACCTCCAGTGGAGAAAGTAGGGAGAAATTTCACACCTCCAGTGGAGAAGTTTCTCCACTTTTCGACACGAGAGGGACCTCCCTTGAGTATAAATCCCATTATGTATTTCTACCTTGCTACTTAAAAAAAATTTCGAAAAAAAACTCCTCTATACGTCCCCCTACGTTATAATTCCCCTCCGTTATACTTCCCCCTCCTTTATATTTCCTCCTCCTTTATACTTCCTCCTCCCTTATAAATCCCCCTCCTTTATACTACCTCCTCCTTTATACTTCCCCCTCCGCTAAACTTCCCCCTCCGTTATACTTCCCCCTCCGCTATACTTTCCCCTCCGTTATACTTCCCTCTCCTTTATACGTCCATCTCCTTTTATACTTCGCCCCCCGTTATACTTCCTCCTCCTTTACACTTCCCCTCCTTTATACTTCCCCCTCCTATATTTTTACTTCTCTTTTTTGAAGAAAAAAAATTTAAAAATGAAAATTATCCGAACAAAAAAAATTAAAAATTTGTCTAAATGCTTGAAATTATTATTCCCCCTCCTTTGTGCTTCTCCATTCTTGAACTTCCCCCTCCGGTATACTTCCTCCTCCCTAAACTTCTCCTCCGTTATACTTCCCCTCCTTAGTAATTGCCCCTCCTTAATACTTGCCCCTCCTATATTGTCCTCTTTATATTGTGTATATGTATATTGTGACTCTTTAAGGAAGTTTTCGTTGGAAGCCCTTCAAACTAATACTTTTCCTCTCCAAACGAGAGCCCCCTAATTTTTAAATTTTTCAAAAGAAAGGTAATGTTATACCCTCGGCAGACGGTTTTTTGGAAATTGGTCATTAGGACTCTTTAGGATCAAAATGACCCCTGGTCATTATGGATTCCGTGGTTCATAAAATTTTCCTTTAGTTTCATCAAGATCTCCACGATCAAGCGACGCCACTGACTATATGTACTTGCAATTTTGTTTGTCTGTGTACACTTGATTCAATGGCAATTTTCTTGTTGTCTCATCTCCGCTGAAAACGTCTTTGTGACGTCACCTTCCGAGTTACTATCCAAACGTCATTTGCGAAACCTTACCTAATAGATCATAATTTGATGGCTATTTTATGTTTTTAATTTTTTGTAAATCGATTGAACTAATTGACCAAAATGACACCTTACGTAAAATTTAAGGCTAATAGTATTTAGATTACCTAATAAAATATCAATAGACGAAAATTTGAAACGGTAATGAACTACTATTGTATCTGGGCTTATGTGGTGAATATGTGCGTATAAAAGGGCGTCCCGTAAATGTCGAAATACCAACTCGGAGCCGCTCACAATGGGATCCGTGATTAGACAACTTCCTCTTGACAACTTTCAAATGGCCCGTGATGAATGGAGAAGTTCGATTCGTTCTCCACCCGCATCTTACCCTTCTGTTTTTACACTTCTCTCCTCATTTTCTTCCCTCCCATCACCACCCCCTCAAGTACGAAAACGTTAATGAGTCAAAGGGTTAAATTTGAGAATAGTCACAAACGTTTAATTAAAACGACAAATTATAACTTTTGTTCTGATTTCCCTATTTGCTACAAATTCAACTTAATTAATTCGCCCTCGAGTAAATATAGAAGGGTAAGATAAACACTGGAATATAAATTATTTTACACGAACCCTATTCCTCAACCAAATATACTTTCTAAGCCCCTTCCATAACTCACAATCGTTTATTATTTACAGCAATAAAATTCCCTCTTTTATATTTCCGGGGCTTCAAAAATTGTAAGTTAAGAAATTCCTAAATACACGTGAAACACCTATTAGAAAATACTCAAAATACGGAGTGTATACATGTCAACAAAATGCGTTTCGCCATAATGCATTTGACCATAAAATAGCAGCAATCTCGAGTTACCGTTCACCATAAAAATTTGCAGCTCAACATAAAGAAAATAGTCGAAAACTAGTCGTTTCGACATAAAATTCGTCGTTTCAACATAACGCAGTTGAACATAAAGAAAACTTTCATTTTAAGACCTTGTCGTTTCGCCATAAAACTGTTTCTGCCGTTTGGGCATAATACATCTCACCATAAAGAAGAGATTTAACACTTGTCGTTTCGACATTAAATTTGTCGTTACAACATAACGCAGTTGGACATAAAGGAAACTTTCATTTTAAAGAACTTGCTGTTTCGCCATAAAACTGCTTCTGTCGTTTGTGCATAATACATCTCACCATAAACTAGCCAAAGAGCATGCCTATTTTCGCCGTTTAAAACGTGATTATGGCGAAAAGACAAAAATCTTAAAACTTGTCAGTTCACCATAATGCAATTCGCACGTCCTTCACGAGAGGAAAAAATTTTTCTCCCGTGTGTCATAAAACGAGCTGATCCCATTGGCTGCCTGCTTTTTTCCTAGATTATGGTGAGATGCTTTATGTTGAATTGCATTATGGTGAACTGTTAAGTCTTAAGGTTTTTGTCGTTTCGCCATAATCGCGTTTTAAACGGCGAAAATAGGCTTGCTTTTTCGCTGTCCCTAGTTTATGGTGAGATGTATTATGCCCAAACGACAGAAACATTTTTATGGTGAAACAACAAGATTAAAGAGAGGCTTTTATGGTGAGAAGCGTTATGATGACTTGCACTTTTTTTTATATCGACTTGCATTTATTGAAAAAGTCATTTACGTCGAAATGATTTATGTTGAAATGCATTATGCTTAAAATTTTTGAACTTTTGAGAGCTTCATGATCAATTGCATTATGCCGAAACGCATTATGGTGACCGGTTTATTTATGATTTATAATTAAAGATCTTAAAAAAGAAACTCTTCGTATTGTAGTCTTTCCTCCTTTCATCGAATTGTATTTGGGTAAAAATCAAGTGTTTCCGTTCGATTTTTCAAATGCTCTAGGCGAAAAAGTTAAACGTTCGTTTGAAGAAAAGATTTGAAGAAATTGAAGAAAACACGGTGACCAATTTTTTATGTCGAAATGCAGATTTTTTATGTTCAACTGCTTTACGGTGAAATGCGTTGATCGGTGTTCTCCCCAAAATACCCTCTTCTTATGTTTTTTAAAAACATTTTTTACTATAATCCTACATGTTGAATATATGACGAATTGAAAATAAAAATCTCATCGACGTCCTTTTTTTTTCTTCGTAGAATTGAACATGTTACGCGGATGAAAAACAATATCGCATTCTGTGCGAGTGGAAGGATCGGGGGGCGGAAAGGGGCGGTTTCCGGGGTAAATTTCATTCCTCTGTTATATTTTATTTAAACGTACTTTTTCTCACATATGCCCTCTGTGTACCCTCCGCCATTCGGCCATATAAACACGGTTGGCTATATACAGCTTTTTTACGATCCCATTTCAGGAAATCGAAATTTTTTTTCGGGAGAAAAAGAAAAATTCGGGAGGACTCTTTTTTTTCTCTCTATTACTTCGACTCAATAAAGGTAGACCTGGTCTCACTTGAGTCACGGAGAGACATAAAAAAAAAGTCTTCAAATTATTTCCGGTTTTTATTATTAAATTCTAATCAAAGTCAATTTTTTTTTTATTCTGGAATAAACTTGTTTCTCAATCTTTTTGAATTAGTTTCTAAACTTAAGACGTATTATTCAAAGAAAGTTTAATTTTAAATGGACGCCCTTGATTGGACTTTTCAAAGTACTTTCAATGAAGTTGAAGTTTAAAATTGGCCCAGAAAAGTTTCTTCTGTTCTTTTATGATTTAAAAATCTCCGTATTTTCTTCATACATTTTTTAAACTTTGTAATCTTGTTTTTATTTTATTTTTATGATTTTATAATCAATACTTATTTTTTTAAAACTAATTAAAACTAACCCCACCGCAAAGCACTCCTTTAAGAGAAGTAACAATATAGGAGGAAGTATAACGGAGGGGGAAGTATAAGGGAACAAAAGTATAAGGAAGGGAGGGAAAGTATAAAGGAGAGGGAAGTAAAAAGGAGGGGAAGAATAAGGAAGGGGGAAGTTTTTTATTTTTATTTTTTTTTTCAAAAAATTTTCCTTGTTTTCTTTTTGTTGAAAAACTTTCTAAGTTTTTTTTGAAAAATTTTCCGTTTTTTTTTAAATTTTTTAAGTTCTTTTTTTTTAATTTTTTTAAGTGACAAGGTAGAAATAATGGGCTCTTTGGCCTAGAGATGTGCCTCTCGTAATGGGTAGAAGTACGAATTTCTCCCTTCTAAATAAAAAAATAATAATTAAAAAGTTGCAATTTTTTTACACCGAAAATTCTTCAAAAATATAAGGAGTAATTGGTGAAAATTTGGTAAAAATCGGATTAACGGTTCGGCCGCAGCGAATTTTTTTAAAATTTCAACAGACATATCTAAGCCATTTTTTCGAAATTCAAAAATCGCCCTCGTTACATTCGGAGGGTATCACAATAACTTCTTTAAGGAAGTTAAAACAGGTTGGTAGGGAGAAAATGTGATAATTCACCACTGCCGGAGAGGCATCCCTCGGCAGACGGTCCACTATTTCTACCCAGATAATAAGTACTACAAAAAAGCAGACCTTTTTTTTCGAAAAATATTTATCAAAAAAGGAATCTTTTACTCCAAGTCTTCCTCGATGGAAGTGTGGTATTTATGAACATCCCTTAAAAACGGGTAGGTAGGGAGAAAATGTGATGATTCACCACGGCCGGAGAGGGCATCCCTCGGCAGACGGTCCACTATTTTTACCCTGATAATACTTTTTAAAAAACTGAAATTTTGTGAATAACCAAAAAACAATAACTTTGAAAAAGCCTTGAAATTACTTCCCCTCTTTTATACTTCCTCCTCCTATATTGTTCGTTCTTTTTAAGGACGTTGGCGTCGAGACTCCAGACTATACTTTTTTATAATTGAAAGTTTGCAAAAAAAGGAAATCAATAAGCTATTAGTAAGTTTTGAAACCTTGTTTTACTCCGGGGATGAATTGATTCGGTTAGCGAGGGAGTTATGCATAAATTAATTTAGATTTGAACTGGTCCCGGGTTCTGTCGCACCCCCTTCCCGACCGCAATATATTCAAGTCCAATTTAGCTTTGCCACCCTTCGCTTAATATCAAAATTATACTATTTCCATTTTTTAAAAAAAGCACACAATACAAAAACTTAGCGGGTGGGGGGAAGCTCATAATTTTTTCACACAAGACTTGAACAATATATGTGGCCACTGTTTTGTATACACAGATTTATGTCGGAGGCTTTGGGGAGCGCGGAACATTTAAAATGATATACTGTCAGCTATGCCGAGGGCGGGCAATAACTCGGGAGGCTAAGTGAATTATTTTACGGTCAAACTTGTGGAAAACTTGAAGATAGTTTGAGAAACGAGTCTGGAAACATCCATTGAAGTAGGAAAGGATGATTGGCTTCTCATGAAGATGTTTTTCCCGTTAAAATATATCGGAGAACCTCTTAAAAAAACATGTGAATTATGGATAATTTATGGGTTGTAAACTTTTATTTAGAAATGCTTTTTCCAGAATGAATAGACATAAATTTTTATGAGGATATTATTAAAAAAAATGGTATCGCCTCACTTATTGATATTAAACATTCTGCTACACATTTTAACGACTCATGTCAAAAATTTATTATTGAAAAGTTGGTAAAAGAAACCTACTTTTTCCAAAATCTTTCTGAAATTTTTATAATTAGTCTCTCGAAAATCCTTTAAAAAAGGGGGTTTCCGCCTAAAACCGTTTTTAAGGTGTAAAAACTAAATGCTAAAATTTAAAGATGGACATACAGGCCTACGCAACTTTTAAAAATTAAAAAAAATTAAGCAATACAATGGGAGTTCTGTAAAAATTTGTGGACGGTACCACAGAATATCTCAAGATTTTTAATCAATTTTGTCCCCCTAAGAAAACCTAACAAAAGTACTACTTTGAACAACGAAAACTGACTTAAAGAGAAGGAAAAATATAGGAAGGGGAAGTACAAAGGAGGGGAAGTATAACGGAGGAGGAAATATAAATGAGGGGAGGTATAACGAAGGAGGAAGTATAAAAGAGGGGAAGTATAACGGAGGAAATATTAGGGAGGTGGAAGTATAACGATGGGATTTGTGCCCAAGGGAGGTCCCTCTCGTAAGGCGTGGAAGTATGTATGAAATTTCTCCCTACAAAATAATAATTAATGTTAAGAAAATCATAATTATTTTACACCCAAAATTCGTAATAAATATAAGGAGAATTGGTGAAAGTTGGTAAAAATCTTCCGCCATTTATTCGAAATTCAATAATCGCCCTCATTAGTTTATTGTGCACTGGCTAAAGAAAGGCCGAAAACTGGGCCCTAAAGTGTTCCGGAAAAACAGCCGGCCGGCACCACAGACAAGTTGAGATTGGTAAAGATCAATATTCGATTTGACCCTCCGGGGTCTGGAAGACCCTTCCCCAAAAACCCGACCTGGAGGGTATCACAATAACTCTTTAGGGAAGTTAAAAGTCGCTAAAAATTGTAAGAAATGGAGCAATCAGCCAACCTCATCACAAAATTTTTATATGGAGGGGAGTTTCCAGGTGATTTTTACTTAAAATGTGGACGTTAAAACGGAGGGTAATACAATAATATCTGTTTAAAAGTTTAAATGGTTTTTTAACTTTCTAAAATTGAGAAAAACTCCCAAAATTTCTGTGAAAAATATGTTGACCCTTCCCCAAAAACCCGACCTGGAGGGTATCACAATAACTCTTTAGGGAAGTTAAAAAGTCGCTAAAATTGTAAGAAATGGAGCAAATCAGCCAACCTCATCACAAAAATTTTTATATGGAGGGGAGTTTCCAGGTGATTTTTACTTAAAATGTGGACGTTAAAACGGAGGGTAATACAATAATATCTGTTTAAAAGTTTAAATGGTTTTTTAACTTTCTAAAATTGAGAAAAACTCCCAAAATTTCTGTGAAAAATATGTTTATTGGACTAGGTTTCAAATAATAGCTCAAATGCAATTTAAAGTAAGAAAAAAAATTATTTGAAGAAAAATTTTACGAACAAAGTTTTCCCTCCCGCATATTATTTCCAACCGAATTATTATCTAGGGCGTTCCAAGTTAAGACTCATATCTTTTCAAAACTCCAAAAAAAGATTTTAAATAGTAGTGAGTTGAAGTTGGATTTCGCGAAAGAAAGATGGAAAAAGAGGGCGTGAGAGTGTAAGGGAGGGGGCGTCTGTGTTAGGAGGGGGGCGCTAAAGCGATGATTTATGCATTCCCATATCGTCCAAATGTAAAACTTTTCCAACTTTTATTTTCCCAATAAAGAAAGGGAGAGTATTGATCTCCCTTCTCTTCACCCCTTAGTACACCACCCCCTTCATTCTTCCTCTCTCGCTTTTCAGTTCTGGCTCTCCATCAAAACTAATGATCGTCATATTCAATTCTCTTGAATAAAAAAAAACCCTTTTGTAATAAATGCCCCTGGACCATAAATTATTTCTCTGATTTTTTTGGACTTTTTTTTTATAATTTTTTTTAGTCTTTTCTTTATTGTTTAATTTTCATACTATGAATTTTTGTGCAAGTAAAGTTCGTTGATCCTTCTGTCGTTCCAACGAAAACTTCCTAAAGAGAAGTAAAAATTGGAGGGGAAGAAAAAGGGAGGGGGAGTATAACAGAGGAGGAAGTACAAAGGAGGGGAAGTATAACGGAGGGAGAAGTGTAAAGGGGGAAGTATATCGGAGGGGGAAGTATAAATGAGGGAAAGCGTCGTGGTGGCCGCGCGTGTTAAGGCGTTAATCCCAAACATTGCGATACGGCGTTCATCTATGGGGTCCAGGGTTCAAAGCGGGCGGCCCCCAAATTGAACCTAAGGAACCTAAATGGATTTTTCTGATGGAAAACACCACTGTCGCAAGGGGGCACAATAGATCTCTTAAAGATTTAAGTGCACCACCCCTGGAAAAAAAAAAAAAAAAAAAAAAAAAAAAATGAGGGAAAGTGAAGTACGTAAAGTTACTGGTGTTCCCAGTATAACGGGGGAAGTATAAAGGATGGGAAAGTAACAGAGGGGAAAGTATAAAGGAGGGGAAGTATAAATGAGGGAAATTATAACAGAGGGAAGTATAACGGAGGGGGAAGTGTAAAGGATGGGATAACGGAGGGGGAAGTTTTTTTTTGGAAAAATTTTCCGAGTGCTTTTTTTTTCGAAAAATTTTCCGATTTTTTTTCGAAAAATTTCCGAGTTATTTAATTTAAAAATAAAATTTCGTTTTTTTTTCCGAAACATTCTCCAAGTTTTTTATTTTTCAAAAAAATTTCTGATTTTTTTAGAAAATTTTTTCGAGTTTTTTTTTTTTTTTTTTTCAAAAAATTTTTCAAGTTTTTTTTAAGAATAATTTTCCGTTCTTTTCATTAAAAATTTTTTAAGTGTTTTTATTTTTCGAAAATTTCTCTAAGTATCAAGCTAGAAATAATGGGATTTTGCCCGAGGGCAAAATCCGACGTGGAGGGTTTCACAATAACTTCTTAGTGAAGTTAAAAAAAATTTTTTTTTCAAACTTAATTTTGACTAAACCCGGTGTTGAAAATAAAGAAATAAAAACTTCGATAATATAAAATTAGTTAAAGATAACGTCCGACCGTAAAGTTAATGGCTTTTTGTAAGGATGGAGTAATTGAAGGAATGTTAAACACGCTAAACACAAAGTTGCAAGGTTTAATTAAACTTGGAAATAATGCAGGTCAAAGAAGAAAATGGAAATAAGAGAAGGAAGATAGGAAGATGGAGAAGTATGGGGGAGGTTGTAAGGGCTGGGGGAGGTTATACGACCCTATCAAAACTTGTAGTAAATTGCTTTACATATTTCAACCTAATGTTTCCTCTTCGTTTAAAACCCTTCCGTTCGTTCCCCTCCCCTTCTTCTTTCCTCCCTTCCAAAACCATTACTTGTTAATGGAATTAGTTCGTTAATTGTTAAAATTAATACACTTTTGTTCTTGAGTTTGAGCTGTTGAAACTTATCGAAATTAAATCTTTGTTTTATAAAAATTTCTTTTAACCAAATTTTATATATTCTTAAATTTCTCAAATGTCATACTCTCAACAGACGGTTTTTGGATCCTTAGGATCAAACATGGGGTGGGAATATCACATGTAATTTTTCATAGGATTTTCACCAATCTTCCTTTATGATTCAATATCTACTTCCTTAAAGAAGTAATGTGATACCCTCCATGTCGGGTTCCGGGTTCCGTCTTCTTTGTCTGTGGGCCGGCCGGCACAGCCGTCCGTTGCATTTTTCCGAAACACTTCACGGCCAGTTTTGAACCGATTTTCATTTTTCACTAATCTTCCTTAGTCGGTGAACAAGATTGTAAGGAGGGCGATTTTTGAATTTCGAAAAAATGGCGGAGATATTACGTCGGTTTAAAGTTTTTATTTTCCTTCCAACAAGTTTTAATTTGTTGGGAAAAGAATTTGTTTAAATCGTCGCGTTAGTTCTAACACCGGACAAGTCATTTTCCCAAGATTTTCAAGAGAGTCAAAATACAGATCAATTTCTCATCGGAATCAATGCATCACCTGTTGGCTAAATCGTGAACTGCGCGTTTTCTGTTGGTAATAGGGTTAAACTACCAACGGAATTCGATTCTCCACAAAATTTACCAAAAGAAACCATGCCTAACTCAAAATTGATAAAAAATGACTTATCCGGTGTTAGAACTAACGCGACGAAATGCTCGGAATTATTCCCCCTCCTTTATACTTCCCCCTCCATTATACTTCACCTCTTTAATACTTTCCCCTACCATATTGTTACTTCCTTAAAGGTCTTTAAGGAAGTAACAATATGGGAGTTATCCCTTTAAGGAAATGCACGATGGTTTGCGTTTGCACCTCCCTTTAAGGAAGTAACATATAGTAGGGGGAAGTATTAAAGAGGGGGAAGTATAAAGGAGGGGAAGTATAAAGGAGGGGAAGTATAACGGAGTCTTCAAAAACAAACGCTATTTTTATCGAAATTCAACTGTTTGAAGAGATCCAACGAAAACTTTCTTAAAGGGAAGTAACATTTAGGAGGGGGAAGTATTAAAGAGGGGAAGAATAACGGAGGGGGAAGTACAAAGGAGGGGAAGTTATAACGGAGTCTTCAAAAACAAACGCTATATTTCGAAATTCAACTGTTTGAAGAGCATCCAATGAAATCTTTCTTGAAGGGAAGTAACAATTTAAGAGGGGGAAGTATTAAAGAGGGGAATATAACGGAGGGGGAAGTACAAAGGAGGGGAAGTATAACGGAGTCTTCAAAAACAAACGCTATTATTTCGAAATTCAACTGAAGAGCATCCAATGAAAACTTTCTTGAAGGGAAGTAACAATTTGAGGGGGAAGTTAAAGAGGAAGTATAACGGAGGGGGAAGTATAACGGAGGGGGAAGTATAATGGAGGGGAAGCATAAAGGAGGAGGAAGCATAAAGGAGGAGGAAGCATAAAGGAGGGGAAGTATCCTATAACAGAGTCTTCAAAAGGCCCATTTTTTCGACATTCAACTAGTGTGAAGAGCTTCCAACGAAAACTTCCTTAAAGGAAAGTGACAATTAAGGAGGGGAATTATTAAGAGGGGAAGTACATAGGAGGGGAAGTATAACGGAGTGGGAAGTACTAGTACTTTTATTACCTTCAGGATTAATCGAAGTTTACTCCCGTCGCTCTTAAAAAGGGAATCTCCGTATGGCAACATTTCGCGTTATCTTTTTTCCTAAAACTAAAGAATAATCTGCTTTCCCAATTTGTATGATCTACTGAGTTAAGAAGACACTCAACCATTGGTGTAAATTTTTTTTTTATCCCATTCGCTTTTAGTCTAGCTGATGTTTTAAGATAAAAGTGAGAAATTTTTAGGCTAGAAATTCCCTAATTACTTTAATTAGTCTAACTAAATTAAATTTTGTCCATGTAGAAAAATAGTGGAAATTCCATAATCCCGAATAAATTTTCATCCTTGGATTCTGCTTAATTCAATGGCCGTTTTTGTCGACAAAACATTATTAAATTTTCCAGATCGATAAGTTTTAAATTAAGTTTTTCTCTCTAAAAACTAATTAACTCTCTTCGTCGCTATATTCTCTCGGTACGCCATTCATTATAAAATTAAAGGATAATCTTCCCTCAGGGATGTGATAAGGTTGTAACTGGATTTGAGTAATGAATGGAAGATAGAAATGGGCTCGGCGAAGGTGGAAGAAGGGAAGCGCTTCAATTCTCATCCAAGTTTCATTCTGCCTTCATTCCCATCATCAAAACTCAAGAACTCACTTGGCAGTTTTTTTGTCGAGGAAATATCAAAGGAAATTAGAAAATTGAAAACTAATTGGCCGTTTGGTTTTCTTCAGCTTAGAAATTAGAAAAGGGTGAATATTGTTTTGAATAATTCATGTTTTAGTAGGGAGAAAAAAAAAGCGTCCTTTTTCTAAAAAAACGCAAACCGTCGTGCATTTTCTATCGCCGCGTTTGAAAATTGAGAACATCAACACTTGGCAGTCGTGAAAAATTTAAAAGAGTATTTTCTCCCAGGCCGGGCAATCCAGGCTTATGAAAATTTCATTATCCCGGGAAATACATGGTAGCATATTTAGTAATAGGGCTTCGACAATGAACGGGGGAAGCGGGGGAAAAATGGGAATAAAAGTAGAAGCGACGTTTTAATATTGAAGAGTGAAAGATGACGTTGTAACATGATGGAAAGGGTGACATAAAAGTCACACGTGATGGCAAATAATGGATTAGAAAAAGCGAAAAAGTCAAAGAGACTTAAAAATTTTCAATTCATGTCATTGATCACATTTTAATATGTTAAAAAAGAAAATCCCTTTAAAAAATTTCCCTTAATAATTATTTCTGTTTCAGTCAATTCAGACTTTTTTCCGTCCTGTTTAAAAATTAAAAAGTTTTTCAAAATTTTTTTGGGCCTCTTTTGTAGAATAAAGCAAATTTTTCGTCTTTTTAAAGGAATTTTTTTTGTTCTCCTTTTTTTTTTCCACAACAAAAATGAGTATAAACTCTTTTTATTGGCCATAAATGTGTGCGTTTTCTATCCTTTAACTGTTATTTTACGACGAAACTTCTTTCTTCGGGCTAATGTCGGTTATTTATATCGAGCGATATGTAAGGAAACTGAGGCCATCTATTCACTTACGTCGGGGAGTCAGATGCTATTGGCATCCTATATTTTTTTATTTTGACGTGAGTCCTTTTTTTTTCCCTCGATTGAGATGATATAAATGGAGGCCGATACGAAATAAAATGTGTAGTTCATAACAAATGACAATAGCAGCGCTTTAGTCGCGACAGTGGAGAATTCTAGCGAAATCCAAATAAAACACTTTCTTTATATTCTGATTCCTTTTAAAATGCTAACGAAATTATTGGCTTTAGACGGTCCTCAATTATGAAAAATAACGTGGTTTGTCAAAAGTTTTGAAGGGAGAAAATGGGTAGTGTGAGTCTGAGGATACTTTATGTCAGACATCTGTTCGCCCACCTGACTCTCGCACGCTTGATAGCCATTAGCAAACAAAAGATTTAAAAATTGATCCAAAACATCAAAAAATGACTTCCTAGATTTGCAAATAATGAAAATTTTCGGGATTTAGGCTTCTTCAAAGAGAAGTTATTGTGATACCTTCAATGTGACGCTTCAGGAAAAAGCAGTTTAAGCTCATAGCGATGGCCTGAATGGGCCGGCTCCGATTTAACAACGGTTTAGCTTCCAAAAGACGATTTAAGGTCCTTTAAGGACTTGATAATTTAACGACTGTTTAGCTGACGATTAAGCGGCTGCTTAGGTGCCAATCAAACAATTTAACAACTGTTTAGCTTAGTGTCTAGATTTGAATTGTAATTGACGATTTAACGACTGATTAGCTGACGATTAAGCGGATGTTTAGCTGCCAATCTAACGATTTAACAACGGTTTAGATTAGTGTCTAGCTTAGTACTCTAACTGACGATTTATCGACTGTTTAGCTGACAATTTAGCGACTGTTTATCTTCCAATCTACCGATTTATAACAGTTTAGCTTAGTGTCTATTTTATTACTGAAACTGATAATTTTACGTCTGTTTAGATAACGATTGAGTGACTGATTAGCTGCCAATCTAACGATTTAACAGCGGTTTAGCTAGTGTCTAGTTTTGAATTATAATTAACGATTTAACGACTGTTTAACTGACGGTTTAATATATAAAGACTGTTTATCTTCCAATCTAACAACTGTTTAGCTTAGTGTCTATTTTATTACTGAAACTCATAATTCAACAACTGTTTATCTCACGATTAAACAACTGTTTAGATGCCCATCTAACGATTTAACTACGGTTTAGCTTAGTGTCTAGCTTAGTACAGTAACTGACGATTTAACGACTGTTTAGCTGACGATTAAGCGACTGTTTATCTTCCAATCTAACGATTTAATAACGGTTTAGATTAGTATCTAGTTTAGTACTGTAACTGACGATTTAACGACTGTTTAGCTGACGATTAAGCTACTGCTTAGCTGCCCGTCTAACGATTTAACAACGGTTTAGCTTAGTGTCTAGCTTAGTACTGTAACTGACGATTTAACGACTGTTTAGCTGACGATTAAGTGACTGTTTATCTTCCAATCTAACGATTTAATAACGGTTTAGATTAGTGTCTAGTTTAGTACTGTAACTGACGATTTAACGACTGTTTAGCTGACGATTAAGCGACTGTTTATCTTCCAATCTAACGATTTAATAACTGTTTAGCTTAGTGTCTATTTTATTACTGAAACTCATAATTCAACAACTGTTTATCTCACGATTAAACAACTGTTTAGATGCCCATCTAACGATTTAACTACGGTTTAGCTTAGTGTCTAGCTTAGTACAGTAACTGACGATTTAACGACTGTTTAGCTGACGATTAAGCGACTGTTTATCTTCCAATCTAACGATTTAATAACGGTTTAGATTAGTATCTAGTTTAGTACTGTAACTGACGATTTAACGACTGTTTAGCTGACGATTAAGCTACTGCTTAGCTGCCCGTCTAACGATTTAACAACGGTTTAGCTTAGTGTCTAGCTTAGTACTGTAACTGACGATTTAACGACTGTTTAGCTGACGATTAAGTGACTGTTTATCTTCCAATCTAACGATTTAATAACGGTTTAGATTAGTGTCTAGTTTAGTACTGTAACTGACGATTTAACGACTGTTTATCTTCCAATCTAACGATTTAATAACTGTTTATCTTAGTGTCTATTTTATTACTGAAACTGATAATTCAACAACTGTTTATCTGACGATTAAGCAACTGTTTAACTGCCCATCTAACGATTTAACAGCGGTTTAGCTTAGTGTCTAGTTTTGAATTGTAACTGACGATTTAATGACTGTTTAGCTGACGATTTAGCGACTGTTTATCTACCAATCTAATGATTTAATAACTGTTTAGCATAGTGTTTAGTTGATTACTGTAACTGACAATTAAACAACTGTTTAGCTGCCCATTTAACGATTTAACAACGGTTTAACTACGGTTTGTCTAGCGTAGTGTCTAGCTTAGTACTCTAACTGACGATTTAACGACTGTTTATCTTCCAATTTAACGATTTAATAACTGTTTAACTTAGTGTCTTGTTTAGTACTGTAACTGACGAATTAACGACAGTGTAGCTGACGATTTAGCGACTGTTTAGCTGCCCGTCTAACGATTTAACAACGGTTTAGCTTTGTGCCGAGCTTAGTACTGTAACTGACGATTTAATGGCTGTTTAGCTGACGATTAAGCGACTGTTTATCTACCAATCTAACGATTTAATAACTGTTTAGCTTAATGTCTAGTTTATTACTGTAACTAATAATTCAACAACTGTTTATCTGACGATTAAGCGACTGTTAAGCTGCCCATCTAACGATTTAAAAACGGTTTAGCTTTGTGTCTAGCTCAGTGTCTAGCTTAGTACTCTAACTGACGATTTAAAGACTGTTTACATTCCCATTTAACGATTTAATAACTGTTTAGCTTAGTGTCTAGTTTAGTACTGTAACTGACTATTTAACGACTGTTTAGCTGACGATTAAGCGACTGTTTATCTTCCAATCTGACGATTTAACTACGGTTTAGCTTAGTGTCTAGCTTAGTACTGTAACTGATGATTTAACGACTGTTTAGCTGACGATTAAGCGACTGTTTATCTTCCAATCTAACGATTTAATAACTGTTTATCTTAGTGTCTATTTTATTACTGAAACCGATAATTCAACAACACTGTTTATCTGACCATTAAGCGACTGTTTAGGTGCCAATCAAACGATTTAACAACGGTTTAGCTTAGTGTCTAGTACACAAGAGTAATGTAACTGAAGATTTAACGACTGTTTAGTTGACTATTAAGCAATTGTTTAACTGCCAATCGAACGATTTAATATCTTTTTACCTTAGTGTCTAGTTTACACTGTAACTGACGATTTAACGACTGTTTAGCTGACGATTGAGCGAATTTTGGGTTTTTAGTGTAGTAAATTAATGATGGGATGTTACCTTTATAAATGAGGCATTGTTTTCACCCACAAAAAAAGGGGAAGGGGAATTCTAGATCGAAAAAAACACAAAAAAAATGTGGGGGTAAAGTTTAAAAAATGGACTGCTAGGGGGGGGGGACTTATTTATTTCAGTTTTCAAAGAAGTGTTTTAAAAGCGTCAGTTTTATATAACAAAGTTTACATGTTTTACGAGGAGAGTTTGTAATAAAAGGAGAGAAAGAGAAGGGGGGGGGGGACATGGCCCCCTTTTGTTCTACAGTGATTTACTCGCGCTCTGCAAATCGTTGCTTTAAAACAGTAGAAGACAATGAAAGCACTATACAGAGTGAAAAGAGACAATCTGCACTCGACCGATCAAATTTTCAAGTTTTTATGGATAAAATTTGTAAAAAGAAGTGTTTTAAATTAATTAGTAGCCTTTTGACTCTTGTAAAATTTCATCGAGACGCAATCTCAATAATCCGAAGGATTTTACATATTAAACCTTCCCTCTCCCTGGAAGCTGAAGGCCCCCCTTCTGCTCTCTTCTCCCGATTGAATATTTAATGGTAAAGTTTTAGGATTGTTGGTCTGGGCCAAGGTATGATATCAGCAATTGAATTCTAATAGAGTGGAGTTGGGTAATGGAAATGCTAAGAATTCACATATACCCAGACTGGGTTGCTAAGGCATCCTTTCCACATTCTAGGCATAACATTGTTATTTCTACCATTCCGTCTTCCTTTTCGCGAATCTACCACGGATCCGATACGAACCGTTCTCCCCCCTCCCAAAATATAAACAATAGTGAAGTTTTTAACCGTAGGGTAGCTTTCAGGGTTTCATCAAAATTTTGTTCGAATCGCCTACTTCTTCACCGTCTAAATCACAAATTTTTCTTAAAAAAAAAAGGAGTTTTCTTGATATAAAGAGTACCTAGAAGTACACCGAAAAAACGAAGAGGAGGAGGGGGATATACAGGGTGATCCAACTAGAGTGGACCAGCAACTTTAGGTCAAAGCATTTAGTCCTACAAAAAAAAATTAAATGAAAACCCCTTTATTTTTGACAAAGAATTGATTGCAATTAACGAATTTTGATTTTGGTGTACAGGGTGTCCCAGAGCGACACCAACTTCGTTATTTTAAATGAGAACCCCTATTAAAACTCCATAAAGAAGTTTTTACTTCCTTAAAGAAGTTATAGTGTTACCCCATATTTTGGGGGTCAATTCGAATATTGATCTTTAACGGTCTCAACTTTGTCTAAGGTGCCGGCCGGCCGTTTTTCAGGAGCACTTTACGGCCACAGTTTCCGACCGATTTTCACCAAATTTTCACACAACCTTCCTTACTAGTTAAACAAGAAATTATCGTGATTTTTGAATTTCAAAAAAATGGCGGAGATATGCACATTTGAAATTTCAAAAACTGCACTGGGGCCGAACTGTTGATCCGATTTTCACCAAAGACTCTTCATATTTTTTACGAATTTTTAGTGCAAAAAAAATTTTTTTTGTAAGAATTTTTAAGTAGGGAGAAATTTCATACTTCCACCCGTCACTAGAGGCACATCCCTAAGCCAAAGAGTCAATTTTTTCTACCTTGTTACTTTTTCTTTATAAAAAAAACTGCAAATTCTTCAAAAAATAAAAAAAATCTTTGAAAATTTTTTAAAGAAAAAAAAAAATTAAAAAAATGAAAATTTTCCGAACAAAAAAAAAATTAAAAATTTGTCTAAATGCTTGAAATTATTATTCCCCCTCCTTCCCCATCCTTGAACTTCCCCTCCCTTATACTTCCTCCTCCCTAAACTTCCCCTCCTTAATACTTCCCCTCCTTAATACTTCCCCCTCCTTAGTACTTACCACTCCTTAATACTTGCCCCTCCTAT
The DNA here is from genome assembly GCA_014119065.1 of Orius insidiosus. NCBI lineage: Eukaryota > Metazoa > Arthropoda > Insecta > Hemiptera > Anthocoridae > Orius > Orius insidiosus. The sequence continues at coordinate 194,819 of JACGAQ010000178.1, read as the reverse complement.
ATTGTCCCTTCTCTTTAAGGAAGTTTTCGTTGGAAGCTCTTCAAACTAGTTTAATTTCAGATAAGTATTCTTCGCAAAAATCCTAGTTGATTTTACTATTGATATGACTTCTTTGAATAGCTTTAAAAAATGCAAAGATTAGCGTTTTTCTAAAATCCAAAAAAAAAAAAACTTTGCGCTAAGTTGCCGGTCCACTCAAGTTGGGACACCCTGCATATCACCCAAAGGAGGAAAAAGCCCAAATAAATTCGGCTACATAGCAAAAGCGACGGTAAACCAAAATTCCTCTTTTAGTTGGCTTAAGAAAGGATTTCCTTTTTTGAGGTAGCGCCTGCTCTTGTTGGAGAGGATCGAAAGTGAAGGATCTTATTTCCAATAATTCCCATCTCTTAAAGATCCAGCCACTTGAAATTCGGGATTTTAAAAACCAAAGAAAACGCCCCAAAATCCGCTAAAAAATGGTTTTCCCAAAAATAAAAATTAAAACCAAGGAAACACAGTAAAAAGGGGATTTTCTCTTTTCCCTAAAAATTTTAAAAGGTTATCAAAAAAATTCCCTTTCAGTGGCAAAATTTTAAAATATGAACGTGGCTTTATTTCAAAATAATTTTTATTTTTAAACTTTCAGTATTTTATAAAAATGTAAATTGTTTCCCTTTTTACGAGGTAGAAAAAGCGAAGGGGGAGAAATTCGTAACATTTTTTTTAATACGAAAATATTCGAACCCCCTTCAACCCCGTATACCCAACCCCCTAACTAACTTGTAAAGATATGTGGTGAGAAGGGGGATGTATAATGTGTTACTATGGCAACCAAATGACGTATCGACCAGGCACACGTGCTCCCTCTCTCTTTTCCTCACATGCAAACCCGGTTTGTCTTCTGTCTTCGTCGCGCACCCGCGGCACCCGTCGACGGGAGGGGAAGGACGTCTTAGACTCCGCCTCTCATCAAATACAGATTATTATATTCTGAAGAAGTCGATGGAGTTATTTTTTTTAAATGTTCCCTTCTAGGAATCGACCAAAAAACCCTTTCCAATTTACCTTCATGACCCACCCCAAGAACAAAAAAATTCTCCAATTGTCCTTATGCAAGCCGTACAAATTGCTCAATCAATCATAAAATAGAATTGAAAAAAATTGAAAATTACTACCATTAAATAGAATTATGAGTTTTTATTGATTTAAAAATAAATTGAAAATTGCGCAGGAAAAAAAAAAAGTTAAAATAAACAACTTGAAAGCTTTCTATTAAGGAAGGTCGAGGTCGGGGGGAAATCAGAGGGTAGCCTGTGGCGTTTGAAATCAACATTCAGTCGATAAACCTTTGACATCCCTCCTCAGACCCTTTATTTACTCAAAATTAGAAGCCCCTTAATCGTCTTTTGTATTATTGAAACAATAAAACATTTTTTTAAATTAAAAAAAAAATTAATGAACCAATGGCTTTAAAATAACGTTTAATTGGAGTCTTCAAAGGGCGAAGCTTCACGTTGCAAAGGACTTGTAAAAATATTTATTTTTTCGCCTTTTTGCCCTTCTAAAAAGCCTCTAAACTTTTATTGCCTTAATCGTTTGAAATGTTAATGATTAAAAACTAAAACTAAAAGAAAGACAGCATAATTTTAAAAGTGGAAAATTAGCGAGTAGAAAAAGCGTTCGAGATTCTCCCTGATTTGGACGTCATGAAGATCTCATCAAGAAAGAAAGGGAGAACACCATTCAACATAATGCATTTCACCCTAAAGCAGTTGAACATAAAAAAATCTGCATTTCGACATAAGAAATCTGCAACTCACCATAAAGCTCTCAAAAGTTCAAAAATTTTAGGCATAATGCATTTCAACATAAAGCGTTTTGCCATAAACAACTTTTTCAATAAATGCAAGTTGACATAAAAAAAGTGCAAGACACCAGCCTCTCTTTAAACTTGTTCTTTTGCCATAAATCTGTTATTTGTCGTTTGGGCATAATACATCTCACCATAAACTAGGGACAGCGAAAGAGCAAGCCTTTTGTTGCCGTTCAAAACGCGATTATGGCGAAACGACAAAAACCTTAAAACTTAACAGTTCACCATAATGCAATTCAACATAAAGCATCTCACCATAATTTTTGACTTTTTTCTCTCGCGAGGATGTGCGAATCGTATTATGGTGAACTGTCAAGTTTTAAGGTTTTTGTCGTTTCGCCATAATCGCGAAAATAGGCTTGCTCTTTGGCTCTCCCTAGTTTATGGTGAGATGTATTATGCCTAAGCGACAGAAAAAGTTTTATGGCGAAACGACATGTTCTTTAAAATGAAGGTTTCCTTTATGTTCATCTGCGTTTTGTTGAAACGACAAGTGTTAAATCTCTTCTTTATGGTGAGATGTATTATGTTCAAATGCATTATGGTGAACGTTTTCGACTATTTTCTTTATGATGAGTTGCAGATTTTTTATGGTGAACGGTAACTCGCGATTTCTGCTATTTTATGGTCAAATGCATTATGGTGCACCGCATTATGTCGAAACGTATACACTCCCATGAAATGATTAAAACCATTTTGAGAACATGAGGAATAAGGAGGTTAAGTGAAGTAGGTTATAACTTTATAAGTTATCTACGTAATAGTCAGCTCAATAGAGATTTTTAACTTTTCAATATACAACCGTTTACTTCAAGATTTTTTGTTTCCCTAGTGGGCCCCCGTTGCAATCGACTACCTCGACCCCAGTAGCGACGCCCGCGCCACTGAAGAAGGGAGAGATGGAATAAATTTTGGTAGGTAAATTATGTAAAATCAAAAACGGTCGACTTATGTTTTGCGGGTGTGTATAAATGCCGCCGCCGAATTTCCAACTTTCATGAGGAAAAAAATTTTGATATTACGAAATTAATTAAAATAAAGTATCCACTGAATGGACGTTTCCTTTCTAGGATACGCGTTAAAATATTTCCCTGAGTGACCCAGCATTTTTTTTAAACAAAAATTTACACATGGAGAAATTCTGAGTAAAATATAATGTATACAGTTTTGATCAAAATCGAGTTCAAAGTGAAAAAAAAAGAAGTAAAAAAAGTTTTTAAAATGAAAACATGCGAATATTTTTTTTTATCAACTCCCTCCCTCCTGAATTCCATTAAAGAACCTAATCTCGCGTTTGTTTTTTTGAGTGTGTGTCCTTTTAAAGCCTTTCAGAAGAAATAAAAGGGTGAATAATAAAATACCAAATGAATAATTATTATTTAAAAAGTATTGACTTTTGAGATTTTAAAAGGAGCAAAATGATTTCACGTGTGCTTTTTGCGAATTTTTAAATACAACTTTATATTCCTTTATTTAGATTAGACGTTAAAAAATTTTTTTATTTAAAAACTCGGACTAATAACTCAAATCGGTAAATTAACAATAACTTTTGTAAATAATTATTAACAACAGGAAGAACAAAGATTACCCAACTGGCACCAGATTTTCAGGCGGCGCGGGCGGCGTTTTTTCTTTCAAGTTTTGCTCCTAATTTGAAAAAAAAAAAAAACCTTTTGTCTTTTTAAATTATTTTTTATTGTGTGGCGATTTAATATTAGCATTGTTCCAACCGTAGTTTGAAACTCTTAGAGCATGCGCGGAAGGATCTGGACGTCATATTTGACGACGTTCAGAAACAAACGAAATTAAACACCATTATTTTATCAAGTTTTTGAATTTGCTCCCAATTTACAAAAAATTGACTGTGGTTAGGAAAAAACTTTCCAAGCTTTCAGCTTTATTAAGCATTCATAAATTTAAATACAAACTAGTTTTATCGAATCATAAAAATTATGACTAAAAAATTGACTTTTTTTTCTGATTTTCCAAGCAAATTTTTAAGATTTTTGAAAATAATCTTTTGTATTAAGTTAATAAATTTATTCTAAAGCCAAATCAAAGAGACAAAATCTCAAAAAACCAACAGTTTTCTTGCAAAATTGGAGCAAAACCTTATGAAAAACGCCGCCTATTAAGCGGGCCCTTAAGGTCGGTTTAAATCTGAAGGTTCAGAGTTACCACAGATTTCTTCTAGCAAAGTCTGGTTGTATTTTAGACTGCAAACTTGGACTTTTTTTTTAATAAAAAGAAGAGTTTAGGTCCAGCACTGATTTGCGGAAAATCCCGGTATCCCCTGCATTTTTCTTTATTTTAAATAAAGAAAGACCCCCACGTCTTAGAATTAATTTCATTGTTCACCCTTTCCAGGCTTTCCAAATAGCTACCCCCCTCCGCCCCCGCCCTTACGCCCTTTTTATCCCCTCCCCCACAACCACAAGAAAACTTTTAATACTTTTTCTTTATAAAACCAGAGTTGAATTTATAATATTTTCGTGCTAACAAACTTTTAATACAAAGTCGCAAAAGTAATTTTTGAAAGTGAATAATGCAAGACATTACCAGGAGCCATTGTGAAGAAGTTTAAACTCGTTTTTTTTTTCTCTCTTTCCCTCTTTTGAAAAAGGGAACCAAATTTTTACGTTTTCTCATTTTGGTTCTATTGATTGTTGAATTTTAAAAAAAATAAGGTTCAGTTTATTTGATCAGTAAAATAATAATATTTTTTTTAAACCTTTCAATTTTAATTAAAAACAATGTTTTATTTGAAAACGGAACTTCGTAACTATTGACGAGAAAAGTTTTCTGCCCCCCCCCCCCCCCCCTCCCATGGCCCTTTTCTTCCAATCTTCTCCAGTATTCCATTTTCCCTCAGGTTTTTGTTAACAAGACTGAATTTATTATCGAAAGGAATGAGTTTCGTCCATGAATGTCAGGGGTTCATTTCTAACCCCCCGCCCGCAGCCCTTCCGCCGTCGAGTTAAACTGCTTTATCGATTCCCTTCAAAACTAACATATCAAATTATTAAATCCCGCGGGTTAATTCAATTTCGATGGGGAGCGTCAGAGCTGTGGGGGACGAAAAGGGGAAGCCCCTTTTCCCTTTGGCGTTTATGAATTACCTATGTCGTATGTTTTATGCACACCAAAACTTAAAAAAAAAAAAATCTACGGCCGGCCGGCACCACAGACAAAGTTGAGATCGGTAATGATCAATATTCGATTTGACCCACCGGGGTCTGGAGGACCCTTCCCCAAAAACCCGACGTGGAGGGTATCACAATAACTTCTTTAAGGAAGGTAATACTGTTTAAGAATTAACGATTATCGAAATTACTTCGAGTAGGAATAGATTTTAAAACTAATGAATGTTAAAAAGGATTAAAAAATTATTTTCGTAGTATTTTCCGACCAGACTTTTTTTAAAGATCCCAAAAAAATTTTTTTTAATTTCTTTTCATATTTTTTCATGTTACAAACCGGATTTATAATTTATATTCTTAACGCTTGTTCCAATAAATTAAACAAAAGTTAAAAAAGTTAAAGGTCAAGTTAATTACGAGAATATTACAACAGGTTTTATAATAGAATGTGGCCTCCGGACGAGAATTCAATACTGGTCACGATATCAAAATGTTAAGGATCTTTTTATTATTTCTCTTAAATAATGAACGTTCAGTAATGGATCCAAAATAGGGGCGCCAGGGATGACAGTGATTGACCCCCACGTTCGTTAGCACGTGCAAGGGGTGACACGTGATGCAAAATAGGAAACTACCCCTTCACCCTCCTCTGAACCTTATTTTTTATTGAAATTATGTTCGGAAATTATCCTAATCTAATTTTAAATGTTTGAAAGAAAATTAACTGAAATAACGGTTGATTTTCAATTTTAACGATTGGTTAACACTTGCTCCGATGAAATTTTCTTGTAAATTCCACCGGAGGAGGTAAAACCAAACCGCCAAGCCATGTTCAATCTTAATCTAGAAACGTGGCAACATTGGAAAAAATTTTTCAAATTCCCTATTGGTTAACCCTGACCAAAAAATAAGGGGGATTTTCCGATTTTCCCAAAAAAAAAAAATATATACGGGGTGTCCGAAAACACATGGCATACGTCTGGGAGAGCTTTAAAAAGTGGTTTTATGAAAAAGTACTGGTTTGAAGAGCTTCCAACGAAAACTTCCTTAAAGAGAAGTAACAATATAGGAGGGGAAGTATATAGGAGGGGACATACAACGGAGGAGAAAGTATATGGGAGGGAAAGTATAAAGAAGGGGGAAGTATAAGGGAGGGGAAGTATAAAGAAAAGGAAGCATAAGGGAGGGGAAGTATAAAGAAAAGGAAGTATAACGGAGGGGGAATTTTTTTTAATTTTCCGAGTTTTTACGTTTTTTCGAAAAAATTTTCTAGTTTTTTTTCAAAAAATTTTCCGAGTTTTTTTTTTCCAAAAGATTTTCAGATTTTTTTTTTTATTTCCAATAATTTTCCGAGTTTTTTTAAAAATTTTTCTAACTTATCTTTTTTAAATTTGCGCCTTTTTATTCAGAAAAAATTTTTAAGTTCTTTTTTTTTTCGAAAATTTTTTCAAGTATCAAGGTAGAAATAATGGGATTTTCGCCTAAAGGAGGTCCCTCTCGTAAAGGGTGGACGTATGAAATTTATCCCTACTAAAATGATAATTAGTGTAAAAAATTGATAATTTTTTTTACACGAAAATTTTTTAAAAAATATAAGGAGTATTTGGTGAAAATCAGAACAACGGTTCGGCCGCAGCGCAGTTTTTAAAATTTCACACGTGCATATCTCCGCCATTTTTTTGAAATTCAAAATCGCAGACGATAATTTCTTGTTCAACTATTCAGGAAGGTTGTGTCAAAATTTGGTGAAAATCGGTTGGAAACTGTGGCCGTAAAATGTTCCGGAAAAAATGCTACGGACGGCCGGCCCCACAGACAAAGTTGAGATCGATAAAGATCAATAATCGAAGTGACCCTAAAGGGTCTGGAAGACCCTTCTTCAAAAACCCGACGTGGATGGTATCACAATAACTTCTTTAAGGAAGTTAAAAGTCAAATGTAAAACCCCCTTAATTAAAGAATTTGATGGTGTAGTTTAAAATGCGTTTGGATATACAGGGTGCCCGCAACAGAACCTAACTTCGTTATGTCAAATAAGAACCCCAATTTTTTATTTCAAATTCGTAATCTACGCAAAATTTCATGATGATTAGACTATTCATATGACCATTTTCGACAACTTAGAAAAATGTCAAATTTTAGCGTTTTTTGCGCTAAAATCCGTTAAAATCGACCGAAGAGACTCATTTTGTTTTTTAAATTCCGCTTCTTTTTGTCCGAAGATTGCAACAATCACAAATTCAAGCATCTTCGCACTCTGCATCACGAGATGTCGCTAACAGCCTAATAATACGGTGTTAATGATACATCATTTATTATAATGAGATACCTGGAAATAATTTTAAAAAATATTGAAAAAAAATTTCACATGATGAGAACACTGACAACAGGGTTGAAGTGTCTATTTTAAATTTTTGGTGGTCACTATGAGCTTTAAAACGGACAAATTATTGAAAAAAAAAAACAATTATGCGTATCGATTCTATCGATTAAGAAACCATAGACAAAGAATAATGAGAAAGTTCCCGCTATTTTTTGGTTTTTTGCGTCTCCTGAGAAATCGTTTTTTCTGACCTATCGGATCCATTTCTTACCATTTTTACACACTTTTTAACTTCCTTAAAGAAGTTATTGTGATACCCTTTACTTCGGGTTTTTGGTACACAATTACCTCAATCTACAATGAAATCTGCTCAGGGAATTCTGAAAATGGCTTAAAACCCATTAAAAATTGTTGCCTTCGTAGGTCAGAGGCCAAGTTTGATTTTTGATGGATTAATCCCTTTTATTATTACAGGGTTTTCAGTAGTTTCCTCGGTTTTTTGACAGAGAAAGCTTTTTTTACAGGATTTTCAGGAGTTTTTCTTGGTTTTTTGACAGAGAAACCACATTTTTAGACAAAAACAGACATTTTAGATTTAGATGTCTAAAATTTTAAATAACAGAAAAGGTCTTGGGAAAATCTTGGGATATGTAAAAGGGATTTTTTAAACTTTTAAACTTTATTGTGATACCCTCCACGTCGGGTTTTTGGGGGTCTTCTAGACCCCGGAGGGTCAAATCGAATATTGATCTTTACCGATCTCAACTTTGTCTGTGGTTCCAGCCGTCCGTAGTTTTTTTCCTTGATTGTTTTCCTTAACAGATTACTGTATCAATTGTTTATAGGTTGAGCCGGGAGAGCAGGTTCGTGACTACGAAAGGTATAAACATCCTCCGGTTTAATTTAATGCCCTCGATATTTTACAAGGGAATTAAACTTCCGACTTAAAACTCATAGTCCGCCCCTTGTTTATATTACATAAAAGGCTTCCATATTATTCAACCGGCGATTCTCAAAGTCTTTCTTTTTATCGCCTTTTGATAACGTGCATGAACGCGAAAAGTGTATTTTCAAGTCGTCTTTACATAAGAATAAAGAAAGGTCGTAAACGTTGATATTAGACCGGGGTAAATGTCTCTTTTTACAGGACTATTAAAATGGCTGAGACCAAACTATAGCTATCAAAAAGTATCAATCAAATTTTAAATGTCTTATTGATGGCTAGATTTCCCATAGAGCAACTTTGTCCCTTTTTTTACTACCCCATCATTTTTTAACTTCCGAATAGTTTTCCTTTGTTATTGATTCAAAATTTGGCCGACCGAAGGTGATAAAATTTTTAAAAAATCTATTCCTACTCGAAGTAATTTCGTTAATTCTTAAACAGTATTAACTTCCTTAAAGAAGTTATTGTGATACCCTCCACGTCGGGTTTTAGGGGAAGGGTCTTCCAGACCCCGGAGGGTAAACCAACTTTGTCTGTGGCGCCGGCCGGCCGTCCGTAGAATTTTTCCGGAACACTTTACGGCCACAGTTTTCAACCGATTTTCACCAAATTTTCACCAACGAGGGGGATTTTGAATTTCGAAAAAATGGCGGAAGTACATCTGTTTGAAATTTTAAAAAATTCGCTGCGGCCGAACCGTTGGTCCGATTTTCACCAAATTTTCACCAATTACTCCTTATATTTTTTAAGAATTTTTGGTGTAAATTTTAGTAGGGAGAAATTTCATTCTTGTACCCATTAAGAGAGGCACATCCGTAGGCCAAAGAGCCCATTATTTCTACCTCGACACTTAAAAAAATTTTCAAAAAAAAAACTTAGAAAATTTTTCAAAAAAAAAAAAAAAAAAAAAAACGCAAATTTAACAAAGAAAACCCGGAAAATTAAAAAAAAAACTCGGAAGAACTTTAAAAAATTTTTCAAAAACAACAAAAAAACTTCCCCCTCCGTTATACTTCCCCTCCCTTAAACTTCCCCCTCCTTTATGCTTCCCCTCCCTTTTATTTTCCCCTTTATACTCCTCCCCTTATACTTCCCCTGACATATACTTCTCCTCCAATATACTTCCCCCTCCGTTGTACGTCCCCTCCGTTATACTTCCCCCTCCTATATTGTTACTTCTCTTTAAGGAAGTTTGCGTTGGAAGCTCTTCAAACCAGTACTTTTTTTACGTTCACTTGGTGAACCAATAAAAAACATTTATCTGGAATGGATTAAAATGAAAATTTAATGATTTTAAAAGACTTGAAAAACCACTTTTGAAGTTAAATCTCATTTCAAAAGCATTTTTTCTCAATTAAATAACAAAGAATTTTTTAATGGAGAGAAGCAATTTGTTTTTATTGTCGGGAACTAATCAGGAAAAAAAGTGGGTGGAAAAAAAAAACAACAAACTTTTCGGTAAACGGAAAACTTACCTTTTAAACTTCAAAAGAAATAAAAAGGTAAAGTCGTTTTAAAATAAATTAATCTGCAAAGTTACCCCACTTTCTTTGGATTGGACCTATAAATAGTAGTCTTAGGGAGCTTTTTAACTTTTATTTAGTTAAACAATTTTTTTATTTCAGGATTGCTTTTAATTTCGTTAAAAGCTTAGAATTCCATGAAAAACGTTCACTTCAATCCGTTAAAATATCACATTTTTTATTTACCACACACAATTTGAAAGCTCAAAAAGTCGTTATTCAGAAATTTTTATACAGCTGTGATAAATGAGTTTAATTTTTCAAGAAAAAATAAATCAGAAGTACCTATTTCACGAAAAGATTCTATTAGTAATTTTCATTAACAATTAAACGAGTTAAAAAATATGTTCGCGTGTTAAAAATTAATGAGTGTGATTAATTTTAAATCTTTTCTTTTCTTTCCTTTACTAGAGCTAGGTATTTGGTGCTATTAGTCACTCGGAATTATACGTCAAGATTAGATGAAGTTATTAATTCGTTGAAGTTCTATTCCCCGAGTTTTGTACGATAACTCATTAGGATTGCGTGCAATACATATGCTAAAACGTCCCTAGACTGCTAACAAATTAAATCTCTGATATCATCGGATTTACCAACCAGTTTCTCTCCTTCTCCAACCTCTCGAATGATAAACAAGGTTATTTTATCAATCAAGAACGAAATTGAGGGGTTTTCGTGTTAAATAATCGTTGATGACAGCAAAATCAAGTCTTGTAAATCTGGTAAAAGGACTATTTTGAATTTAATTATCACGCCCGGAGCACAACAGACTAGAATTAAAGAAAGTACTGGTTTGAAGAGCTTCCAACGAAAACTTCCTTAAAGAGAAGTAAAAATATAGGAGGGGGAAGTATAAGTGAGGGGAAGTATAACGGAGGGGGAAGAATAACGGAGAGGGAAGTATAACGGAAGGAGAAGTATAACTATAGGGAAGTATAACGGAGAGGGAATTTTTTTTTTTTTTTTTTTTTCGAAAAATTTTCGGTTATGTTTTTTTTTTAAATTTGCACTTTTTTTCCTTAAAGAGAAGTATCTATATAGGAGGGGGAAGTATAACGGAGGGGACGTAAAACGTAGGGGGGAGTATATGGGAGGGGAAGTATAACGGAGGGGGAAGTATAAGTGAGGGGAAGTATATAGGAGGGGGAAGTTTAAGTGAGGGGTAGTATAACAAAGGGTGAAGTATAACGGAGGGGGAAGTATAAGGGAACGAAAGTATAACGGAAGGGGATGTATAAGGGAGGGAAAGTATAAAGGAGAATTTTCCAAGTTTGTTTTTTCGAAAAATTTCTAAGTTTATTTTGGAAAAAATTTCCGAGTTTTGTTTTTGCCCAAAAATTTTCCGAGTTTTTTTTTTTTTTTTTTTTCGAAAAATTTACCGGTTTTTAATAATTTTCTGTTTTTTATTTATTTTATTTATTTATTTTTTTTGAAAAATTTTCCTAATTTTAATTTTGATTGCTATACGCAAATTGATTTTTATATCAAACAATTAACCAATAATAGAGGAAGAAATGACTGTGATAACGGGTATCTCACGACGCGTTTCGGCTTAATAAGCCTCGTCAGGTGAGCTATTCCCTCTATCACAATCATTTCTATCTTTTCTCTGTGGACCTATCTACGAGAGAATTAGTGGAAACTGCGGGAAGCTGGAGACAAATCGTCCCCCAAAAACCTCAACGCCGCCACTTCTCTAAGAGATAGAGCCACTCACCACCTCCTTATTGGTTTTATGACAGAACTGCTGCCAAGGCATTACTTTACTTATTTTAATTTTGATTGCTATACGCAAATTGATTTTTATATCAAACAATTAACCAATAATAGAGGAAGAAATGACTGTGATAACGGGTATCTCACGACGCGTTTCGGCTTAATAAGCCTCGTCAGGTGAGCTATTCCCTCTATCACAATCATTTCTATCTTTTCTCTGTGGACCTATCTACGAGAGAATTAGTGGAAACTGCGGGAAGCTGGAGACAAATCGTCCCCCAAAAACCTCAACGCCGCCACTTCTCTAAGAGATAGAGCCACTCACCACCTCCTTATTGGTTTTTATGACAGAACTGCTGCCAAGGCATTACTTTACTTATTTTAATTTTGATTGCTATACGCAAATTGATTTTTATATCAAACAATTAACCAATAATAGAGGAAGAAATGACTGTGATAACGGGTATCTCACGACGCGTTTCGGCTTAATAAGCCTCGTCAGGTGAGCTATTCCCTCTATCACAATCATTTCTATCTTTTCTCTGTGGACCTATCTACGAGAGAATTAGTGGAAACTGCGGGAAGCTGGAGACAAATCGTCCCCCAAAAACCTCAACGCCGCCACTTCGAAACGCGTCGTGAGATACCCGTTATCACAGTCATTTCTTCCTCTATTATTGGTTAATTGTTTGATAGAAAAATTTTCCGGGTTTTCTTTTCTAAATTTTTGCTTTTTTTCTTTTTGAAAAATTTTTTGTTCTTTTTTCGAAAATTTTTTAAAGTGTCAAGGTAGAAATAATGGGCTCTTTGGCCTAGGGATGTGCCTCTCGTAATGGGTAGAAGTACGAAATTTCTCCCTCATAAAAAAAATTAATAATTAAAAAGTGGCAATTTTTTTACACTAAAAATTCTTAAAAAATATAAGGAGTAATTAGTGAAAATTTGATGAAAATCGGAAGAAAACTGTGGCCGTAAAGTGTTCCGGAAAAATACTAGTATGTCCGGTCGGTACCACAGACAAAGTTGAGATCGGTAAAGATCAATATTTAATTTGACCCTCCGGGGTCTGGAAGACCCTTCCCCAAAAACCCGACATGGAGGGTATCACAAACTTCTGAAAAGGGATTTTCTGGAAAGGCGAAAAGCCTAAAAACCCGTAAAAAAGTCCAAGATTTCGGGGAAAAAAACAAGTCCAGATGGCGCAACAGACGAAAAGATCAGTATTCCGATTGATCCTAAAGGATCTGAAAGAAATTTTTCCAAAAACCATCTATCGAGGTTAGTACAATACAATTCTTCTGAGAAAGTAGAAACGAATAAAAGTCTCTCTTCCACAATTTATCTTAGAATAGTCATTAATTGCTGATTACTAATTCTAATATGGCTAAAACGACAATATTGCCCTTTCTGCGATAAAGCCTAATTTCGCTTGATGAACATGTAGGCGTAACATGTCAAAATGGTTTGTTTGTCCACCTAAGAGCCTCCCCCTTCTAAAGTCAATGTTTACCGGTATCTTCCAATAACATGATTTAAGCTAAGTAAGTCCAAGTTAATCTGGACAAACATTCACTAATAATCTTTCATTCACCTTCAGTTCGGCTTGAGATTGGTCATGTTGCTTGTCTCACTTGAGATTGGTTAAACTGACTTTAAATCTAAACGCCAACTAAAGGTAATGAAACCTCAGTAAAGAGACTGACCTCGTTTTTAAAGTTTAAAAATAAAAAGGGATTTTTTATTTCTTTTTTGCACAAATAAAAGGGGATTTGAAATAACAGAATTGAAGGAATGACATGTTTTATTTCGTTATATTTGAGTAGACCGTCCAAAACCCCCTCGGAGTCCTCATTCCTTTAATCATCCGTTTTGCTTCCAAACTCACTTTACTCAAGCCCTCCTTTGATCATTCGAAAACCAAGTTATTATAACTTTCCATCATCAAAAACTATGTTAATTCCGTTTTGATATTGTTTACGTTTTAACATTGTCTACCCGCGTATAGATCAAAGGGAGGTGTGTTCTACGTGTGGGCCAATTCAAAAGCCAACTTTCTGAGAAAATAAGACGAACGGGGCCCCCTCTCCCCGCCGTACACCCCCGGGGCAACAAAATGATGAAATATATTCCACATTACGCATACATTATGCGAGATGAAAGAAACATTTTTTAAAAATAATAAAAAAATTTTTGTTTAAAGAAAACGAGATAAAAATTATTAGCCACTCATTTTTTCCTCAACTCAATTACACGGCCAAACTCAGTTTTTTTAAAATTCTATTATTTTTAAAATATAAAAAAATATGTATTTTTAAAATTAGTTTTCCTCTCACCCCCGTATAAAGTATACAAATTTTTAATTTTTTTAGTAAAAAAAAAATCAAATTAAAGCTTAAGTAGCTTAAAAGTGGTTTTCTTAGCCTTCCAAGTAAATAAAAGGCTTAATTAATATGCCCTTCGTCTTTTTACTTTTAATTAAAAAAAAAATCTCCTGAGATCATAAATTATAATTAATTTCTTTAGAAAATTTCAACAAAAAAGTAAATAAAAGTTTTAATTATTAAGAAGTTTATATTCAGTACAGTGTTGTTTTTCAATTTTCCGTTATAAGCCAGATATTGGTGTCTTCAACCGTCGTTTTTATCTTAAATTCCGAGCTCCCCCCCTCTCCAAAATGGCGGAGATCTGTCTGTATTCAGTGGCTTTGGTAGAACACAGGGGGCCATGGTTCCAAATTATTTTGATGGGGTTAATAAATTTTGAATTTCTGAAAACGATATTCCCTTAAACGATAAACCAAGCCGCAGAAACCATTATAGGTTTTCGGACCAAAGGGCTGGATTATAGGTTTTCCGACCAAAGTTCCAGAATAAAGGTTTTGGGACCAAAGGGCCGGAGTATAGGTTTTCGGACCAAAGTTCAGAATATAGGTTTTTTGGACCTAAGTTTCAGAATATAGGTTTTTTGGACCAAAGGGCCGGATTATAGGTTTTCGGACCAAAGTTCAGAATATAGGTTTTTTGGACCGAAGGGCCGGAGTATAGGTTTTCGGACCAAAGTTCGGAATATAGGTTTTTTGGACCAAAGTTTCAGAATATAGGTTTTTTGGACCAAAGGGCCGGATTATAGGTTTTCGGACCAAAGGGCCAGATTATAGATTTTTCGGACCAAAGGGCGGGATTATAGGTTTTGAGACCAAAGGGCGGGATTATAGGTTTTGGGACTATAGCGCCGGAGTATAGGTTTTCGGACCAAAATTTCAGAATATAGGTTTTTTGGACCAAGGGGCCGGATTATAGATTTTTCGGACCAAAGAGCGGGATTATAGGTTTTCGGACCAAAGTTCCAGAATATAGGTTTTTTGGACCTAAGTTTCAGAATATAGGTTTTTTGGACCAAAGTTTCAGAATATAGGTTTTTTGGACCAAAGGGCCGGATTATAGGTTTTCGGACCAAAAGGCCAGATTATAGATTTTTCGGACCAAAGGGCGGGATTATAGGTTTTGGGACTATAGCGCCGGAGTATAGGTTTTCGGACCAAAGTTCCAGAATATAGGTTTTTTGGACCAAAGGGCCGGATTATAGGTTTTCGGACCAAAAGGCCAGATTATAGATTTTTCGGACCAAAGGGCGGGATTATAGGTTTTGGGACTATAGCGCCGGAGTATAGGTTTTCGGACCAAAATTTCAGAATATAGGTTTTTTGGACCAAGGGGCCGGATTATAGATTTTTCGGACCAAAGAGCGGGATTATAGGTTTTCGGACCAAAGTTCCAGAATATAGGTTTTTTGGACCCAAGTTTCAGAATATAGGTTTTTTGGACCAAAGTTTCAGAATATAGGTTTTTTGGACCAAAGGGCCGGATTATAGGTTTTCGGACCAAAAGGCCAGATTATAGATTTTTCGGACCAAAGGGCGGGATTATAGGTTTTGAGACCAAAGGGGGGGGGGGTTATAGGTTTTGGGACTATAGCGCCGGAGTATAGGTTTTCGGACCAAAGTTCGGAATATAGGTTTTTTGGACCAAAGGGCCGGATTATAGGTTTTCGGACCAAAGGGCCGGAGTATAGGTTTTCGGACCAAAGTTCCAGAATATAGATACTTAGGACCAAAGGGCGGGATTATAGGTTTTCGGACCAAAGGGCGGGATTACAGGTTTTAGGACCAAAGGGCCGGATTAACTCCAAAAAAAGGGTGTTTTTCGGCCGAAGCCTGAGAAAACATCCTAAAATTCGTTAAGCGCTATAACCCCTTGAATCTCACCAAAAGGGTGTTTAAGTAGAAAAACGCTCTAAAATCCGGTAAAACAGGATTATTTCGACAGATGGTTTCTGGAAATGGGTCTTTAGCACCTTTTGGGATCAAAATGACCATTGGTCTTCATCACATAACGTCCGTCGGCATTGGTTTTTCCAGAAATACTTCACGACCTCATTTTCTCCACAAATTCCTTCAGAACTTTTTCTTCCCTGCAGGAATTCAAATGGAAAAATCATTTTTTTTCCGCGCAAAACTTAATTTTAAAATGATTGTATCTAAATTTTTTGCAATTCAAACAAATCTCAAGAATTGCTTATTGAAGTGTTGAAAATATTAGGCCGGCTGGAACTACAAAGTTTCCATTGGTATACTTATCCATAATCAATTTGTCTCTACCGTATCTGGAAGACCCATCCCAAAAATACGACTTGAAGGGTAAAACAATAACTTTTTTAATGGTTTTAAAAATTGAGAAAACTTGTTCTGATTGATTGAAAAATTATTTTTTGGATTTTATATCAAAAAAGGTAAACATGAATTCCCAGTTTTAGAAAGAAAAGTTTATTTATTGCAAACGCGAGCGGTGGGGTTATCTCCAGTGGAAATCCGTATCGGGCATTCAATACAAATCATCCCCCATAAATATGCAAGCTCCAGTGGAATGTTTAATTATTTAAATTCCATGTTGTTTTCCGTTACAATAGGCCTATATATCAGGGCTAGTCGAGAGATTGTCATGGGCATAAATATACCGGCCCTATATCATAAATCTTTCTCTTTTTTTAAAGATGCACGATCACTTTCCAATAACGTGCATTATCTCGGTTCACTTTTAAGGAATCTCCACCAAAAAATGATAAATAAAATTTTTCGGAAAAAAAAAGTGGAGGACGTTTCTGTTGAATATGTAAATAGGTTTTCGTAATCAATATCAGAGGGGTTCGTGAATATTCAACGTAGTTTCCCCGGGTGCGCTTATACTTCAAATAAAGCCCATGAGCAAATAAACTACATATAACGTATTTCCTTTTATTTCACACTGGGGGGAGAAACAAGATGAGGATTAAAAAAAAGACAAGTTTTCAATAAACATTGCCTACACAGGCTATAAATAAAATAAGAGAATTCCCTATTAAAAATTATATTTTATCACCTTGACTATAATGAAGATTTCACTTCTTTATCTTCAACATGCAAAATATATTTTAAAAAATTTTATAGGAAACCTGAGCCGTATAAAAAAAAAGTTTTCGAATTTCTAAATATTTTTAAAAGAAAAAAATTCTTATAAAAAAAAAAGTTCTTTGGAAAATCGGCACGACAAAAGGTTCCCCGAACGCCCCTTCTCCACCGGGCCATTCTATTTCTAGTGGCATTCAACAAAGTGTAATTTTATGGAAATTGATGAAAATCGCTCTGCATTGAATATGGAGAAGGAAACGAGAATTGAAAATGGCCGATGGGCTGGATATGATGGGGCGGAAGGGGGCGGGTGGCGGGAAGGGGGTCTTGAAGAGTCGCGCGGCGGCGATCCTCTAACGATAGTTGCCAATTTCGCGAGTTTCCAGAAGAATAAAATTCACATTAAAAACTTTTTTCCAGTTCTCCCGTGGGTTTTTCTGCTCACGCTCGTATTTTGCACACATTTATCTATTTCTTGATTTTTAACTTCCTCAAAGAAGTTATTGTGATACCCTCAGAGGTACGGTATCTGGAAAAGGGTCTTCCAGGAAAACTGAATGATCTTTGCCGATCATGAAGTTGTCGGTGGTGCCGGCCGTCCGTCGCTAATTTCATTCGGGCGTCCGAACGGACTGACGGCCGGCACCACAGACAACCTCATGATCGGCAAAGATCACTAATCAGTTTTCCTGGAAGACCCTTCTCCACCTCGTAGGGTATCACAATAACTTCTTTGAGGAAGTTATAAAAATTGCCCTACTTACTCCAATTCGAAAAATTTGATATTTCCACCCCTTGCGAGAGTGACATCCCTTGGGCAAAAAGCCCACTATTTCTACCTTGATACTTGGAAAAATATAACTTAGAAAATAAAAATATGTACAATACAAAATGAAAAAATAACAAACTTGAAATTATACTTCCCCTCCTTTACACTCACCCTCCTTAAAATCGCTCTCTTTTAAACTTCCCCTCCTTTATACTTCCCCCTTCTATATAGCTCATTCTCTTTAAGGAAGTTTGTCGCAAATTTCTTTATACTTCCCCTTTCGTTATACTTTCTGTTATACTTCCCTTGACTGATACTTCCCCCTCCGTTATACTTCCCCCTCCTATATTGTTACTTCTCTTTAAGGAAGTTTTCGTTGGAAGCTCTTCAAACAAGTACCTTTCTGACTTCCTCAAAGAAGTAATTGTGATACCCTCCTTTATACCTCCCCCTCCGTTCTACGTACCCTCCATTATACTTCCCCTCTTTAATACTTCCCCCTCCTATATTGTTCCTTCTCTTTAAGAAAGTTTTCGTTGGAAGCCCTTCATACTTTGTTTAACGGAAAGCGAGAATAAAAACAATTTCTTTGAATAAGTAAAATTAACGATCAAGACAAAAAATAAAATTTTTGGCATCGGAAAAATGTGTGCAGCTGAAATGTTAAAATATCTAAAACAAAAGAATGGGGTGAAAAAAAATTGCTGAAATGATAAGTTTATCACTTACGACGTATTTAGTCGATATCAGAGAGTTTTTTAATTGATTTTTTTAAGTAGCCAGATTAATAAGTGAGTATTTGTGATCGAAGCAACCATTATAGAATTATAATCGACTTAAAGGAGGGAGGGAAAAAGCCGCATATAAAATATTAAATACTCCAATAAATTAGTAAGCATTACAGGATAATTTGTATTGCGAATCGATTAGTCATTCAACACGCACCTGGAAGAAAGAAATGTATTACGAAAACCCGATGAATAATGAAATAACGTCTCATTTGGAACTTAAGTTTTTTTTAAATTATTTTTTTAAGTCTTATTTTTATGATGAATAGGCTCAGTCAATGATTCTGGGCACGTAGTACAGAAATGATCTTTTGTGGAGATTAATGCTTTATTGTGTGATAAATTTTAGTTTGAGTTTTTTTTATTGGAATGTTGATAGATGTTTTTGGTATTTAATTACTAGATTTTTTAGTGTGTCGCCGGATGTTTCCCGGAAGACATATCAGTATATTTTAATCGTTCTTTTCAGGTTGAAATTAGAGGATTTGTGTGGTCATAAAACTGGAAAAAAAGGATTGGATTGCGGTGGTTTTAGTTTTTTCCCTCCCATTCCGTTTTTCGGGATGGCCCTCCGGGAACGATTCGCTAAGATTGTCGGACTAAACAGAGTTGTTTAGAACCCCCATTCTCCGCCCCGTGGCGCGGAACCCCCCCGCCCCCCACCTGTTATGGCTTTCCCTTGAATAATTGAGACAAACTGCCCCGTGTTCCGACCCCCGGAATTACACTATCAAGCCGACATCACTTTTCCTTTTAATCCCACGAGAATCCCCCAATGAAAAAAAGAACGCATCCCTCAATTTTCTTTTTTTAAATCTTTTTATACGACACATTGATTTTACGTCATGTGAAAGCAGTTGGATTGGTTTTTCAGTATTCAATTACCGAGAATATTACTATTGGCGCTTTTATATTAAACATCCACTGGAGTGTAAACCCTCCACCCTCCGACCCCTTTCCTCAACATCGATTCCATAAGCTTTCCTCAACTTTTAATCATCTCTCCTTTACCAAGTTATTCAATTTATAACCCCGTTTTTCATCAAAAGGAAAAAATCCTTAATAACCTAAATGTTTTATAATAATTTTTTACTAATCCATTAAATTGTTTAAACAATAGGATTAAATAATTAAATAATAAAGACAAATAAAGACGGGAAAAAAGTGATTCGGGCCCGAATATTGATGAAGTTACTTATTAAACATGAGATTGTAACGCCCCTATGCAATCTTTTATTAAATAAAAGTAAGAAAAAAACTCACTTGGGTGTAAATAATCGAGAATAAGTCTGATATAAACGTAAAAAACAAGAAAAGTCGATTTTTTATTTAAAAGAGGATTAGGGCAGGGTTGAAGAAGGGGGTAAAAATAACACATTAAGTGAATGACGGGAGCATCACGCTATATGGTAAAATTACCCCAAAGTTTCCGCCCTTCTTTTGAATTTTCTAACGTTTGGATTGAATATTAACGATGTGTTGGTTTCATGACATGTAATGGAGGGTGAAAAAAATAAAAACAACCGCAAAATGTCGGTTTGTCTTTTGATAATAATCAATTTTCACCTCGAAAAAAATCCTCGGTGGTCTTTTTGAGAAACGCATTTTTCTACCTTCTTTTTAACGGATGGTGAGTTTCCATCGGTCTTTGCCAAGGAAAGTCCCTTCGCTAGTGTGAAATCTACTGTTCATTCAATTAGCATCTTCTTTCGAGAAACATTCTTATGGATTATGGGAGTCTCCTTAACTGGTATACCCAAGAAACTCCTTTTTTTAGGGGGTTTTCTACAGAGGAGAGGCCGTTTTTGGCCTTTTTGCCGAGAGGCCTAAAAACACTTTTTTAACCAAATGTTGAGGCTTCACGTTCCTCTTCAAATGCAAAGTTGAAAAACAAATTTTGAATTTCGAAAAAATGGCGAGAAACGAGTATGCACGTTTAAAATTTAAAAAATTGCGGCCTAACCGTTGGGCCGATTTTCACCAAATACTACACACTATATTTTTTCCAAATTTTTAGTGTAAGAGTAAATTTTTTTTTTTTTTTTTTTAGTAGCGAGAAATTTTATACTTCCACCCTTTGCGAGAAGGGCACCCCTTGGGCAGAAAGCCCGTTATTCCTACCTTGATACTTAAAAAACAAATTGAAAAAAACTTTTAAAAATTTGGAAAAATACTTAACCTTGAAAATTTAAAAAAAATTTCCAAATACTTTAAAATGTCCAAATTATTCTTCCCCTAGATTGTACTTCCCCCTCCTTGAACTTCCCCCTCCTTAAACTGACCCTTCTTAAATACTTTCCCCTCTTATATTGTTCCTTGTTTTTAAGGAAGTTAAATTCAAAATTTAAAAAAAAGGTCCAAATACTTGAAATTATTCTTCCCTACATTGTACATCCTTCTTCCTTATACTTTCCCCTCCATGAACTTCCCTTCCTTTATACTTCCCCTCCTTAAACTTTCCCTTCTTTTATACTTCCCATCTTAATTGGGCCTTCTTTTTAAGGAAGTTATTGAAAATTTTAAAAAAAGTCCTAATACATACTTAAAATTATTCTTCCCCTACATTGTGCTTCCTCCTTCCTTATTCTTCCCCTACATTGTATTTCCTTCTTCCTTATTCTTCCCCTACATTGTACTTCCTCCTTCCTTATACTTCCCCCTCCTTGAACTTCCCCTCCTTATACTTCACCCTCCTTAAACTTTTCCTTCTTTAATACTTCCCCCTCTTTTAATGTTCCTTCTATTTAAGGAAGTTAAATTGAAAATTAAAAAAAAAAACGTCCAAATGCTTGAAATTATTCCCCTATTACTTCCCTACGTTGTACTTCCCCTCCTTTATACTTCCCCCCCTCTTTATACTTCCCCCTCTTATATTGTTCCTTCTTTTTAAGTTAAAGAGTTGTTAGAAGCTATCATTTTTTGAGGAAGTTGAAAAAAAAATCTTAGCTTCGTGATTCGGCGGCTTTCGAGTTGCCTCCTGCTCCGGATTTGGTTTATTTATCTAACGTTTTTAATTATCGGATTCGATCTATTCTTTAAGTGTTGAGCGATGTATAAAATGGTTGGATTGTGTCGGACCGGCACCGGGGCACCCTGACTAATGGTGGAATCCTGTCAACTAAATACTATTAATCATTCACTGTGTTTTATCCTTCCACCTCTCCTCGCCCATCGCCCCTTTTCCCACACAACTCAACCTAACTTATCTTTATTCAGACTCCTCACACTCTCACTCTTGAATAAATGTATGGCGGACGTTTAAAATTATAAATGAGCTCAGTGAATTTGGAAGGAAATCTTTAGATTTTGTGTTTTTCCCTTTAAATGGAAGAAAATGTGGAGGTTCGTGAGGTTTATTCAAATTGTTTTTCAAGAATTAAAGTCATTTATCTTACGCCCTATTATAATTCCGGAGGGAAATTAAATCAACACCCAACCACCCCACTGGTCCGAGGATAACCGAGAAATTTATAAGACTTATTCTACCTACTTCGTATATAATATGTGTGTTTCTCAACCTAAGAATATTTTCCCTCTATGATTTATCTCCACTACATTTCCGAGCAAGTTGTGACCTTTTGCGGGATTGAGGGGAAGCCAAGAAACCTTTTAAAATTTATATTTCGTCCTCTCTTATAATTTTTTTTTTTCTTTGTAGAAAATAAGCTTCATGGTAAGTTTTATGGGACGAAAAAAAAAAGAAGGAAAAAATCAGGGGTAGAAGAGTTGTCGGGTTAATGAAATCCACCGACCGAACTTGAGGATTTACCGACTGGAAACTGAAGTAATTACATGCTTTGCACATCTCGACGACTTTTCCGCATCTGAATAAACGTTTCTCCCTTTATATTCGCTTCTTTACTCTTCCTTTTTACTTCAAATATAATTTATCTAATTATTTATCACAATGGACTAAAAATAGGACAGATGATTTATGGTCAAAATGATTAAATGTAACCATGGCATAACCCGAAGGTCATACGTTCGAAAAGTTTTTTCACCAATTACCTTATATTTTTTACGAATTTTGGTGTAAACAAATTTTTAATACTATTTTTTTTAGTAGGGAGAAATTTCATTCTTCTACCCATTACGAGAGGCACATCCGTAGGCCAAAGAGCCCATTATTTCTACCTTGACACTTAAAAAAATTTTTGACAAAAAAAGAACTTAGAAAATTTTTCAGAAAAAAAAAAAAAAAAAAAACCCGGAAAAAAAAAACCCGGAAAAAAAAAAAAAAAAAAAAAAAAAAAAAAAAAAAAAAACTGAAAATTTAAAAAAAAACTTTGAAATTTTCTTGAAAAAACCTAGAAAATTGTTCTTGGGAAAATTTTACAAACTTGGAAAATTTTTCGAAAAAAAAAAAAACAAAAAACTTTCCCCTCCCTTATACTTTCCCTCCCGTTTACTTTTTATGCTAATCCCCTCTTTCCTTTTTCATTCAAAAATCATAAATTCAAAAATAAACCTAAGTTTTCCAAATGGGGGAAAAAAATGGCAACGTTGTTTTAATTTTATACATACAAAAAATGTCCATCGGGGATAATATATCCAATTATGCCCAAGTAGAGGAATAAAATGTACGGGATAAAAATGCGAAGAATTCAAATATAAGAAAGAAGATGGAGTTGTGGCGATTGTAATCAAAGTTGCGGGTTTTTCAAATGGGCTCGAAGGAATTTTAAATGAAAAACCATGTGTTCTTCAGACGTAATTAGACAAAAAAAAAATGTCGTTTCTAACGTAATTTTAACGCGGAGATATTAGATTTTTTTTTTAATAAATTTTTTTTTTAAGTCGTTTTTCTGAGTCTTCAGGCACTTTAGTTAATGCCTTGTTTTTCCGACACGACGTGTGAATAGCCCGAACATTTTCGCGCATTATCACCTCACTCCTGAGGTTTTACTCTTTTTCTCACCTTCACGACCTAATTACATCTCGTCAACGTAAATCTTGTTTTTTTCCTTCTTTGTAGAAAAGAAGCTAGTCTATTATTATTGAAATCTAGAAGTTTGAGTGAACACGTGAGCTAAAAAAAAAGAAAAAAAAAATTTCACTTGATATTTTGTAAATTTTTAAAAAATATTGTCGTCAGGGCACGTTTTAAGCTGGGGGAGAGCTTGACGATTTGAAGAGTGGGGTTTTTCAAGGGAGGGAGATGGTTTTTTTTTCTTTCCCTTAACTGGGACACTGTTTTGTATATTTTCTCAGCTTATAAACTACAGTAAAAAAATTTTCAACGCAAAAATATGAATTTAATTATGGACTGTTTATTTATAAATTTATAATGCATTTTATATTAGCTTTGATTAAATTAACGTTTAGCAAGAATGTGAGGTTAATTGGTGGCAGAAACGTGGAGGTGTCAGGTGTCAATTTTTGGTGGTTTTTAATGTAGAATAGTAATTTGATTAATGGGTTTTGTGGTTTTTAAAATTTTTGAAGGTTGTTTGGGGGTAAGATGTCATTGGCCGAGGGTGGGGGTCAGTGTAAAACCCCTCGGGTGTACTCGTCTCAATCCTTGCCTCACTGACCCTTCTCGGTCAAGGGCGGGGAAACTCTCTCCGTCTCTCGCCGGTCTCACGTCTTCATACCTTATCTCCCACGAGAGCCTTTCACCCCTACTACTATCGTACATCACCTATAATATCCATTCAGCTTTCCTTACCACGACTACGACACTACAAACCACTAAAATAAAATAAAAACAATAAAGAGGAAAAAAAAAATTAAACATAATTCAATAAAAAATCTCTAATTGTATCTCACAGTAATTATCTCGTTTAAGGTGCAATTTGTTGTAAAACCCATTTATAACCTCAATTGAGTACGTGTCGACACAATGCGGTTCGCCATAAGTATTGGACCATAAAATAGCAGAAATCGCGAGTTACGTTCACCATAAAAAACAAACAACGAAAAATAATAAAAATGATTTCGAATCGTTACATAAAAAGATACATCACCATAATAGCAAAGAGCAAGACTATTTTCGACGTTTAAACGCGATTATGGCGAAACGTCAAAAACCTTAAAACTTGACAGTTCACCATAATGCGATTTGCATCCTCGATAGGAAAATTAACCCCCTTGTGACATAAAATGAGCTGCCTGCTTGCTTTTCTAGTTTATGGTGAGATGGTTTATGTTGAATTGCATTATGGTGAACTGTCAAGTTTTAAGGTTTTTGTCGTTTCGCCATAATCGCGTTTTAGACGGCGAAAGTAGGCTTGCTCTTTCGCTGTCCCTAGTTTATGGTGAGATGTATTATGCCCAAACGGCAAAACAGTTTATGGCAAAAAAACAAGTTTAAAGAGAGGCTTTTATGGTGACTTGCACTTTTTTATGTCGACTTGCATTTATTGAAAAAGTCGTTTATGGCGAAACGCTTTATGTTAAAATGCATTATGCTCAAAATTTTTGAACTTTTGAGAGCTTTATGTTCAATTATGCCGAAACGCATTATGGTGAACTTATGTCGAAATGCTTCTTTTTATGTTCAATAATTTAGGGTGAATGCGTTATGAAACGGTGCCCTTCTTTTTGAGTATCAAGGTAAAATTAATGGACCATCGGGGGGATGCCTGTTTCGGCCGTGGTGAACGTCTTACATTTCCTACTACAATAAATAGGTAAAAAATTACTTGGAGGGTAAAACAATAATTTTGAGGGAAAACTTACAATACCGAAAAAAAAGGGAAAATGCTGACTTTGGTTGAAAATCAACGGAATTAGCTTTTGAAAATTGTTATTTTGGTTTGGAAAATTCACAATTATCCTTCAGAACTTGTTAAAAAAAATTTGTTGTCCATCTGTAGGTTTAAATTTTAAATAATTGCCAATCTTAACCGCAATATCCCATTAAGAAAAAAAAAACTAATTTTGTTCCATCATTTTTCTTTTTTTCTTTTTGTGCCCTTCTTCCTTCAAATTAAGTAAAATTATCAAAAACATAAACCCAACTTTTACAGGATGATGACGGGTTATTTTGAAAGGTTTAGTTTATCGTGAGAAGAGGTCTTTGAGTGAGTGACCGGCTTCAAGGCCGAACTTTTTTTTTCCTTCTTCTTTACCTCCTCCTCCTTTCATCTCCAAACGACATTTCCCACAGCATCCGACTCAAAATCCTTCCCGATCACGCAATCAACAAAAAAAAACGTCATTTTTTATTATCTAGAAACTTTTGATGAGTGAAAAATAAAACAGAAGGAAGTATTGAATAATCTAATGGCAGTTTTATTGTTGGGGTGACTAAAAGGGTTGGAAGAGGGTCTATCTGAGAGGCCATTACAGCCCGACCCAGACATTAGTATTCATACGAGTACCCGGAGCATATAAGCGCTCAGGAGGTTCCTTTGGTTCCTATCTACTAATTTTACTATAAAATTTTATATTTATTTAAAGTTTTTATTTTAAAAATAAAATGTCTTTTCAAGAACAAAAGATAAAAATCCATTTTCCTCATCGTTTTTCACCCGAACGCTCAATTTCTGTTTAAAAAAAAATAATTGAAGTAAAATCCCATTTGTGGAAAAAATAAATATCAACCTGTGGATAGAATCCAATATGAATGATGGCGAAGGGTTGTAAAGGGGCCTTCGGGGGGTTAAAAAGTAGACGGGGAGAGGAATTCCTTATATAACTTACAGTGAAATGCTCTTTCAAGTATGGCCGAAACAATTATGGGCGGGAGGTGAAGGGACGGAGCTGCATAGAATCCTCTCATATTGGATATGAATAGGGAGCGAGTGCGAAGAAAAAGAAAAGGGCAATTTCGTTTAGAACAAATACAAAGCATTTTGCAATATCGTTTATTTTGAGACCTATTTTCATCAAAATATTTTTGTATCACAAGAAACTCAAAAATCTCGGTTTGCGTTTTTCCAAATTTTGGCAATCACTTTCCTTATGACTGGCTGGAGCTCGACGGGGTGGCCATAAAGAGAAGGGACTATATAGGAGGGGGAAGTATAATAAAGGCGGTTCTTTTAAGGAGGGGAAGTATATAAAGGTGGTTCTTTAAGGAGGGGGAAGTATAATAAAGGCCAAAAATCGCTCTCGGGAGTTACTTTCCAACCATTCATAAAAAATTTGGTGAAAATCGGGTGAAAAATGTGGCCGTAAAAATATGGTACGGCCGGCCGGAACCACTGACAAGAGACCGGTCCATATTGACCCAACGGGGACGGAAAAAACCACAAAAGAGGGTAAAACTTTAAGTTAGAATCTTTTTATTTCATTTTTATCGAAAAACAAAAACATAACGATAAAAGCAACCAGAGTGCAGACGAATATGACGATGGTGGCCACGACGCAGGTGAGCTTTCGCCTCGATCGAGTCTCGTAACCTTCGGTGGAGACGGTCGGCGGCGTCACCCTCGAGCTTCGGCTCGAACAACTCCTACAACTTTGGATCTCAATTTCGCTTCTTTTCGGTTTCAAAATCTCAAAAACCAAGTTCACCTTCGGACGTTCCCTAGTCGGTTCGATCAACGGTTTACAGCATCTCTCTGTTCTTTTAAAGGTAAAATCATATGTTAAAATAAAAAGAAGATAACCCCAATTATAAGCAAAGATGAAAATAAAATGACCGCGAAAGAAGCCAAAATACAAAATAAAACTTTATGGTTGTTTCTACGGTTCGATACATCTTCGATAGAATTCGATATCTCGATATTTTCTTTGGGCGTAACTATCGATTCTTCGCGATTAGAATGGGAGTTCTTTTTTCAACTTTTTTCTTACGAAGTATTTCAAGTGCTATTCTATGTTTGGGAAATTTGGTGACTTCTTCCTGAGCAAGCTGACGTCCTACGCAGGAGCCTTGAAGCCCAGCCCTATTCGTCACGAAAATATTCCTGATCCTCTAAAATTTTCAAGGGGAGATTCACTTTTTCGTGAGTTTTCTTTGGACGTATTGTAACTCATTTTGTTTTCCAAGAAAAAAAACACGTGTCAAAGTGTATTTAAAAAATTCTTTTATCGAAATATTTGTTTTCCCGTCACGAAAAGTAAGAAGGTGCTTGAACTTTCCATATTTTTGTATATAAAAAGAAAAACGAAAATATTTAACGTTGGGACAAAAACGTTTCGTGAGGTTCCGTCGAGGGGAGGCCCAAGTTATTATTAAAGTAAACAGTAGAAATGTTTGGCGAGTTCCGCCCACAAGCACAATCAGCTTTATTATTGCTTGATCAACATGTAAAATCATTTTAACCATTTTCACAGCCCCTTCATCCCGATCCGGTCCCCCTCCGTCCTTTTCGGGGAGGTTTAAAATCATCAAGACCCGACGATGTTTGAAACAAAAGATAACAGTGAAAGTTAAACATTGGTTCTTCTAATTACACACGAGTTTTCTAAAAGTACCCTTCTTCTCTTTTCCCACAAGCCGTAATAATATTTTGATATTCGCCCCTCATTTAATGAATCACAAATAAAATGTTAATTTTTCGAATGACCCTTCCTCGAATACTCGAGGTAAAAAGGTATGTTTTCTCTTCACATATTATTGTTCAAGAGGGCAAAAAGAGAACAAAACAAGAAAAAAAAGAAAATGTTTTCCTCGTTCAATAAAAAATAAGAAATGAAAACCAGCGCGCTCCTTCCAGCGAATTAACCTACCAGTGCCCATCTAAAATTTACATTGCCAAAAAATTAATAATAGACAAGCTTAGGTTGCCTTGAAAAAATTGTTTGTCACTCCCCTACCTAATAAACAAAGAAAAAAAATGCAGAAACTCAATTTTGAAGACGTTTTTGCTAAAAAATGTCATTTTAATGGTTGCTAAGAGTTTTCTCAAATTTTAAAATAAAGTACTGGTTTGAAGAGCTTCCAACGAAAACTTCCTTAAAGAGAAGTAACATATAGGAGGGGAAGTATAACTGAGGGGACGTACAACGGAGGGGAAGTATATAGGAGGGGAATTATAAGGGAGGGGAAGTAAGTCAGGGGAAGTATAACGGAGGGGAAGAATTTTTTTTTTCGAAATTCAAAAATTGCCCTCGTTAGTTTCTTCTTCCTCGGCTAAAGAAATTTGTGTAAAATTTAATGCAAATTGGATGAAAACTGTGGCCGTAAAGTGTTCGGAAAAGAATGCCACGGACGGGCCGGCACCACAGACAAAGTTGAGATCGGTAAGATGAATATTCGAATTGAACCTACAGGGTCGGGAAGACCCTTCCCCAATAACCGACGTCGAGGGTATCACAATAACTTCATTATGGAAGTTAAAGAAGTTTTTGGGGAAGGGTTTCAGATAAAAATAACTCTGGAGCTTGCCCTGACAGGAACGTCCTTAAAAGAAGGAAAAATGTAGGAGGGGAAGTATAATTTTAACTTCCTTATTGTGATACCCTCCACGACGGGTTTTTGGGGGGGGTCTTCCAAACCCCGTAGGTAAATCGATTATGGATATACACCGATGAAAATCGGATGAAAACTGTGGCCGTAAAGTGTTCTAGAAAACGGCCGGCCGGCACCACAGACGAAGTTGAGATCGGTAAAGAGATGTAAGATCAATAATAACTTCTTTAAGGAAGTTAGAAAATCCGTTTAACGCACAAAGAAATTGTTTTACACTTTTTGGGGAAGGGTTCCTGATAAAAAAACTAGTCTGGAGCTTGCCCTGACAGGAACGTCCTTAAAAGTGAAGGAAAAATGTAGGAGGGGAAGTATAATTTTTAACTTCCTTATTGTGACCCTCCACGACGGGTTTTTGGGGAGGGGTCTTCCAGACCCCGTAGGGTAAATTCGATATGGATATACACGATCTTAAACTTTGTCTGTGGCCGTAGCATTTTTTTCCGGAACACTTTACGGCCACAGTTTTCATCCGATTTTCACCAAATTTTCACACAAATTTTTTACACTTTCCATCTTAAATGTTTTTAAAATTTATTTCATATGGTGAAAATCGATTTGCCCGCAGCGTAGTTTTTTAAATTTCACAATATGTTATACGTTCACCACGCGAGAGGGACTTCTCTCCGCAAAAGATCCATTTCTCTACCTGAAAATTTTATACAACCTTTATACGAGTTCCCGAAAATTGGCCGAGATGATCTTTCCCCTTGCCATAACTGCCAGAAATTCGGCAAAATGAGTCCTCTTCCTTACCCAGAGTTGGCAGATAGTGCTAGGATGCCTGGAAGTTTCTGCTGCACGGCAAAACCCCTCATTGAAAAGATGCGTCCCCGAGCCCCTTAGCTTCCTTCCGGTCTGTTTGAAATTTAAGCTTTTATACAACCGATTTGCTCCTAATTTCACATTTTCCTCATTGGTTGAACGAAAAAACTAAAATCGGCTAGATGATCTTCGATTTGCCCGCAGAGTATTTTTTTCAAATTTCACAAATGTTATACGT
Source organism: Orius insidiosus (assembly GCA_014119065.1). Taxonomy (NCBI): domain Eukaryota; kingdom Metazoa; phylum Arthropoda; class Insecta; order Hemiptera; family Anthocoridae; genus Orius; species Orius insidiosus. The sequence goes on along the minus strand of JACGAQ010000178.1, from coordinate 164,950 downwards.
TCACCACGGCGAGAGGGACTTCTCTCCGCCGAGATCCATTTCTCTATCCTAAAAAATTTTATCCGACCGATTTGCTCCAATCACATTTTTCTCATCGGTTAACGAGAAATTCCCGAAAATCGACCTAGATGATCTTTCCCCATGCTAGAACTGCCAGAAATTCTTCTTGACGCCAGGCAAATCGTGTCCTCTTCCTTACCACAGTTGGCAGATAGTGCTAGGATGCCTGGAAGTTTCTGCTGGCACGGCAAAGCCCTGAAAAGATGCGTCTTCCGAGAGCCATCCTTCTAGCTTGCCTCCTTCCGGTTGTTTGAAATTTTAAAAACTGCGCTGCGGCCGTGCTTTTGGTACGATTTTCACCACTTCCCTCCTATATTATTCCTTCTCTTTATGGAAGTTACCGTTGGTCCGTCTCCAGACGAGTATTTTTTAAGTGTTCTTACGTAGTTGCTTAAACTATGTAACAGTATTAGATGAAGTTTGAAATTAGATTTTCCAGTTTGCTTTATGAGGTATGGGCCTATCCGCCATACCTACTTCCATAATTGAACAGTTCGATTACATTGTCCAGTGTCGGGAGTGTTTCACGTAAAGGGAGGTTGGGCACAGACAAGGGGATTATTGGATTTACACTTATCTCCCCTCCCATGCTTCTCTTGTGCCTAAATTGAATACCTTCCCCCTTTTTTATTTCTTCTTTTTCCAATCAAACCGTTTCAATTTTGTCTGAAATTTTTATTAAAATCCTACAAAAGAGAAAAAAAATGCAGTATTAACAGTTTTTCTTGGAACGTGAAAAAATAGAATAACTCGAGCATGGGAAGGGTTCACATTGCATTTGGGAGCATTAAAATGTTTGACATTTGCTAAAGGTCGGAAGATAATTCCCCGTTCAGAAAACGCCCTCCCCGCCGGCTCTTCTTTCATAGAACAAGGGGGAAAACTGAATGTCAGCATAGCACGAGTTTTGGCCCCAACCTGTGTAACATTAATTTACTTTTTAATTACGCTTTTATAATTTCCTTTTTTTTCTCTCTCTAGAAGGCAAGTCCCATTTATCATTATAAATAAGGTTTTTCTTTTGTAATTATTAGAAATTTTTGGTGTAAAAAATAATCATCATTTTTAAACATTATCATTTTAGTAGGGAGAAATTTCATACTTCCACACCCGTATACAGTAATTATCTCGTTTAAGGTGCAGTTTTCTAGTAAAACCCATTTTAAAACGTCAATTGAGTACGTGTCGACATAATGCGGTTCGCCATAATGCATTTTACCATAAAATAGCAGAAATCGCGAGTTACCATTCACCATAAAAAATCTGTAACTCAACATAAAGAAAATAGTCAAAAACGTTCACCATAATGCATTAGAATAATACATCTCACCATAAAGAAGAGATATACGCATGACGTTACAAGAGGGACCTCCCTTGGGCAAAAATCCCATTATTTCTACATTGATGATTCGAAAAAAAAACTTTGAAAAAAAATGCAAATTTAAAAAAGAAAACTTAAAAATTTTTCGAAAAAAAAACTAATTTTTCGGAAAAAAACTTGTAAAAATTAAAAAAAAAACCCTTAAACTTGAAAATTTAAAAGAATTAAAAAGTTAAAAGACTTCTTAAGCTTGAAATACCTCCTTAAACTTCCCCTCCCTAACTTCCTATACTCTCCCCCTATACTTCCCCTCCGTTATACTTCCCTCCTCTTCTCCTCCTCTTTAAGGAAGTTTTTTGGAAGCTCTTCATACTAGTACTTACTAGCAAAGCAACTCGTTCCCTACCGTACAAGCCATAGAAAGATTGAGAGGCTAAAATTTTGTAATGTTTGTCATATAAAGTTGCAATTCATTAATACTTTTTATATTTTTACTTATAGCTTTACTCGGTTTCCTTCTTGTTTTTTGTTCAAGTATCCAAGTCGTATTTTAAGTTTTAGGCTCGTAAAGAATAATCGACGCGGGACGAACGGGAGAAACATTACATGTTTAAGAAATTACATGTCGGCATATTCAACGTCGTATTCTTTCTAGTTCTCCCCCTAATCCGTTTTAGACCTTTTTTTACCGTCGGCGGACATAAAATTCTCCCGAGAAGGCAATTCGTTTCTTGACTTTTCTTTGATTTTTATAACCTTTAAAAAATATTTATTTAAAAAAAAAAGTTCTTTTTGATAATAAAATTGAAGTCAAAAAATTGAGTGAGGGTAGGTCGGGAACAACCGGTTCGGCCCGTCCGAATGCTAGACGGCAAAGGGTAAAAGTGTACTTGATAAGCGTGATTTAGCCCAGCCTCAGGCATATTGATTTTACAAGCCCCACTCCCCGTCGGAGCAAGCCCACAAACCTACCCCCGAACCCCCTACCCTTTCCACCGACCCACCCTCCTCTTTTATATGTCTGTTTTCTTACTGTAATAGCTTTTCCGAGCCGGGGAGGGGATGAGCGCCATTTTGAAATGGGGAAAAGTAGAAAGGATAATAATATATAACAAGTTGTGTGGATTTTCCTTTTTCTTTCTTTTTTCTCTCCTCCCATCCCCCAACTTTTATATTCTATACATGTCCTTTTTTTGTATAAAGCGAGAAAAATGTGTCCCTTTTAACTCAAAAACTCGACCTTAAATGAATTTACTCTTTCCTAATCTAATTGAATTTCAGGACCTTTTTTACAAAAAAAGTCAACCTGAACAAAAAAAACAAAATAATCGAGTTAAATTTACCTATTTTTAGCCTCAGAGCAGTAGTTTTCCATCTCCCATTCTGCCAACTTAATTAATCGCACTCAATTTTTTGCACGCTTTTAGCTTTCAAATTGCTGAGGAATTCAATGAGAAAAAACAAAGCTACAGTGTGGACGAAAAGGCTACGTTGGTAGCCGTGAAGAAGGTTCCGTTCAGAATAACAGTGTTACCCGACCGCTTTTTGGCGCCACCTAATTTTATCTTCTTTTTCTCCTAAAACTTCGATTTTTCAACCTGTTCCCAGTGCGGTTTAACCTTTCGGTTAGAACTTATCTAATAGAAAACGTGAAGTAGAATCTAGTTCTATCACGATTTTCTTCGCTATAAAAGGGAATTCCTTAGGCCCATATTAAATATAAGACCCCTAATAATAATTATGCAGATACATGTTTTGGTATATTAAAAAATAATAATTTAAAAACATAAAAATGTTTTAAAATTCATTAAAATGAATTAATGCCATATAACTTTCTAATTTATACAATCCCTGTGGTCATTTGAAGGAAACCGTTTATACTAAGATTCAATCCGTTAACGAGGGATATCAGTCCTAATTAAATGTTAAAACCATCCTTTAAATTTTAATGGGCTGCCGTAAAAACGGTTATTGTTATCGTTAGTTTTGTCAATTTTTCCTTTACGACTTAACTACCTCGTAAATATAAAAATGGTTTAATTAAAAGGGCATATTTTCTTAACTAAATTTTAATTTAATAATTTTTTAAATGTTTTGAAAAATAGAAGTTTCTAAAATTTTATTATGAAATAAAGGCGCGATTAGCTTTCAAGGGCTGTAAAGAGGGCACTTAAGGGCTTTGCGGTTTCTCAAAGTGTCGAGTTTCAAGAAACTAACTAAAATCCGCTAACCATTTTCACCGGGTTTAGTAGCCACCAATGTCTTAATTTACCTTACGTAATCGCAACAATTCGACCAAAAATGGCCATTTCTTCAAGATTTTGTATCTAATGTTCAGTCTGAAATATGAAAAATACCTTGAAGATAGTATTTTCATTTAAAACAGAATCTGGAGCTGGCTCCGGCGGAAACTTTCTTAAAAAATAAAGGAACAATAAGGAGGGGAAAATCGGGTAAGGAGGGGAAGTTTAAGGAGGGAAGTATAATTTTTTTTCTGGCCGGACGGAACCGCAGAGACAGAGTTGAGATCGGTATAGAAGACCCTTCCCCAAAAACCCGAGACAAGTGAGGGTAAAACAATTTCTTTAAGAAAGTTGAAAAATCTTTACAGAATGCAAATATTAACCCCTGACTGCCGAATTGTGACTCAAAACTACCCCAAGATCTACAATTTAAAAAAAATGAAATCCTATGCAGTTTTTCGTGGAGAGCATTTCCCCCTGCTCTTATAAATATAATTTTAAAAATTACATAATACTTTATACACTTTTAAGCGATTAAAAGTGAAGAGATTTGTGGAGAAAGAGAGGAAAAAAAGAAGGGAAGATTTCACCCCTCCAGCCTCTCCCATCTCCGATGATTTCCCCAGGGGCGCAATTGAAAGATTTTATGGAGACGATAAGATATTCAATTTCTTCGGACAGTTTAAACATTAAAAGAGGTAGGATACAAGGGGTTATTTCATATTTTAATAAATTTTTTTTTCTCTCCTCTTGTAATTTTTAAAAAGAAAATTCCGTTTTCAAGAGAGAAGAGAGGAAAAAAAAAGGGCACACGTTTTATCACGAAAAAATCAAACTGTTTCCTTGGTTCCACCATAAAATTCCTCATGCATATTAATGAGCTTTACGAGGAGGCGATAATACTTGCCGATAGAACCTTACACCTACTTGAATTATGTAAATAAATCTGTTATTAAATTACCTGTTCGCATTATCTTAAATGGGGCCCTTTTTTTAAAAATATTTTAAAAAGAAATTAGGGTCGTTTAATGACCGATACGTGTAAAAAGCTTTTTAAATAAAAATGATTTTATAATTTTTTTTTGTTTTAAGGAGTTAATCTGGTTTAGAAGGGCTTTTGTGGGTAATTAAACGGTTTGAAGACACCTGTAAGGCGAGAAGTGATTTGTCAGATCGGGACAACCTTCCCCAGGGGTTCTCAGCTCACCCTTACCATTCACTTCCGCCGTCTTCCAAACACAAACCGACTCCCTTCCTCCCCCGCCGACCCTTCAACCGCCCCCGCCACTGCCAACATTCAACCGCTCCCGCCGGTCTTTAAACACCTCAACCCTCGTTTGTCAGACCGCCTTAACCCTTTTTCCTCCCTCAAGAAATCTTTTCTGATTTTCCCTAAAAACATTTGAAAAAAAATCAATTTTTTAAAAAACAAACATTAGGCGACTCATCTTTTATTTAATCTAAACAGAACGTTATATTCGTTTCGGACCACACTATTAAACATAATTAAAAATAAATTAATTCTGTCGTCCCACGGGTGGTCCCGTAATTGCCATAATTGCATAATATTAAAAACTAATAAATTTTAAAATCTCAATAAATTTTTTTTCTTCTTCTTTTTACAAATTGTAACGATAAAACCAATTATTTTAATATAGCGGCGAAGGCGTTTGGAAAAGAAAGAAGAGAATAAAGGAAAAAGAGAGAGGGAGAGATGGAAATTGAAAAACCGTCAAATTCCGTCATCAATCAACCTCAATGTCTTCCAGCGCTAATAAATCAGCCTTCCGACCTAAAGACAAAGCGGTTACCATTACCATTTTGTTGCCATAAATATTTTTTTTCGGTTCTATGAAAAATAATGTTTTTCTATCCAAAGGGTTCAACTTTTTGCTTTTTTTTCGACATTTTTAACATCCTTTAAAGAAGTTATTGTGATACCCTCGACGTCGGGTTTTTGGGGAAGGGTCTTCCAGTAGGGTCAATTCGAATATTGATCTTTACCGATCTCAACTTTGTCAGTGGGCCAGGGCCGTCCGTTCGTAGTATTTTTTTCCGGAACACTTTACGGCCACAGTTTTCATCCGATTTTCACCAAATTTTCACACAAATTTCTTTAACCAGTGAACAAGAAACTAGGGCGATTTTTGAATTTCAAAAAATGGCGGAGATAAGTCTGTATGAAATATTAAAAAATTCCGACCGTTTGTCCGATTTCACCAAATGTTCAAAAATTCCTTATATTTTTTACGAATTTTCGGTGTAAAAAAATTGCCACTTTTTAATTATTATTTTTTTAGTAGGGAGAAATTTTATACTTCTACCCATTACGAGAGGCACATCCGTAAGCCAAAGAGCCCATTATTTCTACCTTGACACTTCGAAAAAATTTCGAAAAAAAAAAGAACTTGAAAATTTTTTTAGAAAAAAAAGCCCAAATTTAAAAAAAAACACACGGAAAATTTTAAAAAAAAAAAACTTCCCCTGCCTTATATTTCCCTTCTTTATACTTCCATTCCCTTGTATTTCCCTCTCCTTTATACTTCCCCTCCCATACTTCCCCTCAGTTATACTTCTCCCATATACTTCCACCTCCGTTGTACGTCCCCTCCGTTATACTTCCCCCTCCTATATTGTTACTTTTCTTTAAGGAAGTTTTCGTTGGAATTCTTCAAACCAGTACTTTTTATTTATTCTAGGAAACCATCAAGTTTTTCTTTCGTTATTCTCCCATTCGATATCATTTTGGAGCTCAAAGTGGCCGGAAGTAAAAAGTTGGAGTTCAAAAATATTTTTTTGAGAATAGAAAGACATTTCCATAATCTGGCAACTTTTGTAGCAATTACGTTTTGTGAAAGGGGACGACAAAAGAACGTCAAAAGTAGGAGATAACTTTTGAAAAAGTGTTTATCAAATAAACTCAAACGGGAGGGAAAAACAAGTGTGGAAATTGTTAAGTTTTGACAGGAACTTTGATTCTTTCGTCGAATAAACGAAAAACAAGGGATGATAAATATATTTTCCTACATTTTTCAAGTTTTTATCTTTGTTATTTTTCAATTAATTTCTTGGATAAAGGATTTTTCAAGGCCTATTTGAGGAGATTCTAGGTGGAATGTAGACTGCCATATTGCATGCACAAAGTAATAAAACTGAGGCCACTTTTAGACCAAGCTTTTCCCCCCACGTCAGCCCTTCTTTTCCTACTCCTTGAAGTATAATAACTACTTTGTTCCACTCACAAAGCCCCTCGACGAATTCTCCTCGATCCTAAGCTTTTTTAAAAAAATCTGAGATTATGAGAAAGTATAAAAATCAATTTTTAAAAAACAAAAATTTATTCGGAGGATTGATATTCAAAATGCGTATAAGGCAATTTTCCATCTGAGATATCACAGGGAACCTGCCCTTTTATCGATGACGACGAGGCCATTTTAGCTATTAGCAGCACGGTCGATCGCCCAACTTTCATCCTAGTAACAACATTTCCTCTAGTTTTAATCAAAAATTTGTCCAACACAAATAGTTTGTTTTCATAAGGATTTACATTTCCTCTAGTTTAATCAAAAATTTGTCCAACACAAATAGTTTGTTTTCATAAGGATTTTAGCGGAAAGCGATAAATTTACACGAACTGTAAACATGTTATAGATTGGTTTTCAATGAATATACTTCGAATTGGACAACGAAGGATTTACAAGCGAAGGGGGGAAAGAGAAGGGAAGCTTTGATTTCAATTTCGGTACGAGGATTTGCTTCAAATAGATTGGATGGTTTGTTGATTGGATTACTAGAGTTTAAATAAGCTATTAGTCGAATTACAATGCTTAAACCGAACAACTGAAAACTGATTTTGCACTGTCTGAAATTTCACAAAAAAAAAGCTCAAGTCGGAAAGGATCCGGTTATTCAGAAGGCTTAAAAATTTAATCACCAAACGCGCAAATTATTAGAATTTTTCAGTCCCGGCTTTTTAGCGTAGAGCCGTGCAAAAAAAATTATTAAATTATACTTCCCCTTCTTAAAACTTTCCTCTCTTTTATACTTCCCCCTCCTATACTGTTCCTTCTCTTTAAGGAAGCAAGCTTCTCTACTACTTTTAATCCTTTCTATGCTATATTCTAGAGTTGAGTACTTTTTATAGAACAGTTAAAATATTTCTTTTTATCGAATGTAAATTTTTGTGCAGAGTATCTAAGGGAGGTTTGCCCTACATACCGTATATTCTCCATATTTCTTTATAATAGTCCCCCCTTCTGAAGTAGATTCAAAGCACGTTTCCGACAGAAAACTTGATTATTCCTTGAGTGTGTGGAGGGAGACGTACTATTTAAAATTTTGTCGATTTTCCCCTTTTTTATTTATATTTTCTTCTTATTTTTAAATTAAACAAAAGACTCAAGTTTTTGAGATGGGAAAATTAGTTTTCAAAACAATTGAGAAGTAAGTGGTAAAAGTTGTAAAGAGCAATATATGTTTAACTGTCGTAAACTTTGATTAAAAAGAACTTTTTTTATTCTCCCCTACCCTTCGCCGCCCCTTACGGAAACTCCTCTTTTTTTTTTCTCTCTCCCCCCAACTTTGTTCCGGAGCTCCGACAAAAGAAGAGGTATCATTTAATCGTTCAATTTAGCATGAAGTTTAAGAAAGAAAAAAAAAAAACATCAATTTTCTTTATAATTAGGTTTTTTTGGAAATTGTCTCATTATTTTTGGACTTTTTAAAAAAATCATATTTAATTTTAGGGGAAAACTGACTGTTTCCCACTCCTCGTTCAGTCGAGAAAGCAGGAAATTCCTTTTTAAGATTTTTCACTTTTCAATCTTTTTTTAATTTAAAAGCTTTTCTGCAATCTTGGTTTAAAAAAAAACTTCATCTTTACCACTAAAGGTCGCCTTCAAGGGCATCAGGATGGACCAGGTGGGGGTTTTTCGCCACATTACCATGTCGCCCGCCCAACAGCTCCAGCAAGGACAGTTAAAAATCATTGATCTAACCGTTTTTTTTGGGATTTTTCCACAGTAATTTGACCAAAAAATATTTTTCAAGATTTTGGAGATTTTTTTTCCCCACTACGTTGGCTGAAAAACAACTGTTTCCACCGGATTTTCGGATTCCTACGCAATATTGCCCCAAAAACACCCGTTTAAGTCGATTTCAAGTGTTTTCACCTTCTGCAGATAAACAACAGTTAAAATAGTTTTTCAATCGTGTTTTCGCATAACATGACCCTTTTTTGGTTTCTGTCGTGAAAGCAGAAATTCCTTTTTAATATTTTCCACTTTTCAATCTTTTTTTAATTTAAATCGCTTTTTCTGCAATCTTGGTATAAAAAAAACTTCTTTACCACTAAAGGTCGCCTTCAAGGGCATTAGGGATGGGCCAGGTAGGGGCTTTCGCCACATTGCCATGTCGCCAGCCCAACAGCTCCAAAAACATGGACAGTTAAAAATCATCAATCAACGTTTTTTGGGATATTTCCACAGTAATTTGACCAAAAATGTTTTTCAAGATTTTGGTCAGTTTTTTTTCCCACTACATTGGCTAAAAAACAACTGTTTCACCGAATTTTCGAATTTCCTACGCAATATTGCCCCAAAAAACACCCGTTTAAGTCGATTTTCAAGTATTTTCAGCGGTCCTTCTGCAGATAAACGACATTTTAAATAGATTATCAATCGTGTTTTCGCAAAAAATGACCCTTTTTTGGGGTTTTGTACATCCGGGGATCGAACCCCGCATCTCCTTGTTGTGAGTTTTATATAACTCCCTGGGCCCTCCCAGCGTAACAGTCAATATGTCAATATTCGCTAGGCTAGCAAAAGGTGAGAAAAAAGCTCTACACTCTTCTACTGTTTTACAATCCACTTGATGTCCCTTTTTCTCACTTTTTGATATAAAAGTAGTATTGGCTGCTTTTATTCTTCTTTTTTACAAAGGACAAGAATATTTACATATTCAACAGTAAAAGAAAACAAAATCATTGCAAGACCGGATCCGAGACAATAGTCCCTAACCCGAACCCTCGGATAATCACATTAAAACCGAAGTATCGTTTTACAAACAAGCTTGCAAAGGATTTTCGCAACCTAATTTTTTTTTCAGTGTGAGGAAGTCTTTTTTTAGCGACCATTACGCAAGTCAAAAGGCGTGGGCGTTGTTAATAATCTAGGCCATTCAATTTTTTCCTTCTCCCCCACCTTAAACAACCCTTTCGAAAAATCGAGATGGACTTACGCAAAATTAAGTTCAAAGATCAAAATAATACGAACGCAACCTGTTTATTAAAGTCGTTTTTGATTATTTATGGCTTCAAATTATTTAAAAAATGTATCATTTTAAAATATTGCCCCTTTTTTTAATATTCTCTAATTAAGTTTATTAGTAATGTAAAATTTCAAGCTTGAAATGCCATTAAAAATGAGAAATCAACGCAATTACTTCGTTCTATGATCTATGAAAAAAAAATTTTTTTTTTCTGACGTCGAGCATTAAGCAATAAATTTTCAAACAAATCTACAAATTTTTTCCCCCTCCCATAAACTGACACGCAAGATGTTTTATACTACCCATAAACATGCAACAAGTTTAAATGAAGCTATTTAGTTATTTCAAACTTTAAGTACTTTTAATCATGTAACTCGGTAATATTCTCTTCCCACAATAATTTTACTTCTGAGGCGGACCCCTTTTCCTAACTTCCGAAAAGAGACTTATAAATAAATAATGGTAAAAAATTTTTTTAAATACCTACACAAAACTTAAAATGTAACTCAAAAACTTTTGTTAACTTAAATTGTTCTGGGTTACCAAGTCAAAGCTTTAAAAAAATTTTTTGCCAAAAATAAAAGTGTCTAGAGATGGTCCCCCAATGTAATCTTTTTCAAAGGAGAGGAAGAGAATTAATTTTTTAACTTCCTTTTTTAAAATATCAAGAAACGGAGAAGAAAAAAACGAGTCTTTGCTCAGCCAGGCAACACGAAACGGCAGTGATAGGCCTAAATTTCTCCCTGCTATAAAAAATTTTTTTTTCGAAATTTCGAAAAACCCTTAAATTTTCAAAATAACTACGAAAGGAAGATTCTGTAAATGTTAGGTGAAAATTGGATGAAGGATTTCAACCATGAAGTGTTTCCAAAGAAATAAAATTTGCGACTGACGGCGCGAAAAATTGATCTGTTGGGTCTGGAAGACCCACTCGATCTATGGGGTCTGGAAGACCCACTCGATCTATGGGGCCTGGAAGACCCACTCGATCTATGGGGCCTGGAAGACCCACTCGATCTATGGGGTCTGGAAGACCCACTCGATCTATGGGTCTGGAAGACCCACTCGATCTATGGTCTGGAAGACCTACTCGATCTATGGGGTCTGGAAGACCCCTCCCGAGAATCATGTATAAGACCGAGTAAACGACCGAGTAAACCGAACATGGAGGGTAACAATAACTTCTTTTCGAAGAAGTTGAAGGAATCGGGTAAGTTGGGGGGATAAAAAAGGTTGCAATACTGTTTCAATGACTGGTGACTGTTTGGCTTCACTTTTTCTTCAGGCTCCCACCACTTTATTCATACCCCATGGTTAGAACCTCCATTCTAATCGAAATAACACCTAATAAATCAGTTCTACCAACTAAATCGATAAGTAAAATTGATCTACGTAAATTGATAAGAATTAGTAAAATTGATCTGCGGGCTCCCGTGAGTTAAGTATAGGATCGAGCAAACCGAACATGGAGGGTAATACAATAACTTCTTTTCGAGAAAGTTAAGTAAAAGGAATCGGGTTAGGGGATAAAAAAGTTTCTGGAAGACCCACTCGATCTATGGGATCTGATAGACCAACTCGATCTATGGGGTCAGGAAGACCCACTCCCGAGAATTATGGGACCGAGTAAACCGAACATGGGTGGTAATACAATAACTTCTTTCGATGAAGTTAAAAGTAAAAGAATCGGGTTAGTTGAGGATAAAAAAGGTTGCAATACTGTTTCAATGACTGGTTTGGCTTCACTTTTTCTTCAGGCTCCCTCCAGTTTATTCTTACCCCCATGTTAGACCTCTAATCGAAATACCACCTTATAAATCAGTTCTACCAACTAAATCGATAAGTAAAATTGATAAGTAATTAGTAAAATTAATCTACGGGCTACCGTGGTATAAGATCGAGTAAACCGAACATGGAGGGTTATACAATAACTTCTTTTCGAGTAAAAGTAAAAGGAATCGGGTTAGTTGGAGGATAAAAAAGGTTGCAATACTGTTTCAATGACTGATGACTGTTTGGCTTCACTTTTCTTCAGGCTCCCTTCAGTTTATTCTTTAGAAACCCCACAATAATTGAAATACCGCCTTATAAATCAGTTCTACCAACGAAATCGATAAGGCATTTTACTCTCTTTTACGCACGGTAAAATATTTTACTCACGCTGCGTTGTGCGTAAACGCCGTAGTGATTTAGGAATAGAAATGATTTTGAAAAATTTAGGCGCAAATAAAAGAGTTAATTCTAAAAGTGGTGGAGATGAGAGAGAAGAAAAAGAGAGAAAAAAAATCTATTAATTAAATTCCACATTTCGACGGGCGCTTTAAGTTGATGTGTGCGAGCGAGAGGGTAGTCTGGGTAAGGTGGACTTCAAACGGAGGGGGATGGGTGTCGGCGGGGGGGTTTCTGGCCTCCTCTCTTTCCCGGCTCATTCCCCGTTCGACTTCCGACAAGTGAACGTCTCCCTCGTTCTTTTTTTTATTCACCCCCCCGCCAAATTACGATTTTCTGTGACATGACATGATGTGCGTTTCTTTATAAATCTTTTTCCAGAGGTATTTTTTTAAAAACCTTATGTGGTTTTTTTTAATTAAAAAATATTTCATACAGAAAAATATTTATTAATCGGTTTCTTTTGTTTTGTCGACAATTTTTTTTTTGTGACGGATCCATAAATTTGCCCTGATCCCTCAGTGGAATTGGCGTTTCCCGATAAACCGATCGGCTCCTGTGAAAATATGGAAGCCACTTATTGCATTGGATCCGACATGGATGTCTGCAGAATGTTCGACCAGTATTTTAAGGTAAATAAAATTTACAAATTATTAAATAACTTTATCAACATCCTGAGGACTATATTAAATCCGAACCCGGTCGCCGACACAAAGTTTCTAATCGTTTACTAAGTGTTCATACTTTTTAAGTTTTAATAATTAATTAATTATTAATTATTTATTTAATTTGTTTTTGATGTAATAATTAAAAATTTAGGCGCAAATAAAAGAGTTAATTCTAAAAGTGGTGGAGATGAGAGAGAAGAAAAAGAGAGAAAAAAAATCTATTTTAATTAAAAAATTCCACATTTCGACGGGCGCTTTAAGTTGATGTGTGCGAGCGAGAGGGTAGTCTGGGTAAGGGGGGTGGACTTCAAACGGAGGGGGATGGGTGTCGGCGGGGGGGTTTCTGGCCTCCTCTCTTTCCCGGCTCATTCCCCGTTCGACTTCCGACAAGTGAACGTCTCCCTCGTTCTTTTTTTTATTCACCCCCCGCCAAATTACGATTTTCTGTGACATGACATGATGTGCGTTTCTTTATAAATCTTTTTCCAGAGGTATTTTTTTAAAAACCTTATGTGGTTTTTTTAATTAAAAAATATTTCATACAGAAAAATATTTATTAATCGGTTTCTTTTGTTTTGTCGACAATTTTTTTTTGTGACGGATCCATAAATTTGCCCTGATCCCTCAGTGGAATTGGCGTTTCCCGATAAACCGATCGGCTCCTGTGAAAATATGGAAGCCACTTATTGCATTGGATCCGACATGGATGTCTGCAGAATGTTCGACCAGTATCTTTATAAGGTAAATAAAAATTACAAATTATTTTAAATAACTTATGAACAACCTGAGGACTATATTAAACCGAACCCGGTCGCCGACTAAGTTTCTAATCGTTTACTAAGTGTTCAAACTTTTTAAGTTTTAATAATTAATTAATTTTTAATTATTTAATTTGTTTTTGATGTAATAATTGAATTTTGATAAAACAAAAGAAGTAAATAATTCAGAGGTAGAAGTTCCAAGGTGGGTAACAGTTGTTCAAGGGCTCTAATCTCAGTTACCGTCACTCAGGAGTAAAAATAAATTACCCTCTTTTTATACCTACCCTGACTTTAATCGGAAATTCCACATTGTTTCTTCTCGAAGAAAAAGTTTCGAATTTTTTTTGTAAACTTAATTAAAAATTATTTTGTCTTTTTAAAAAGTACTTCCGCAATTACCATTTGGTAAAAGGGGGGTTGCCGTATTTGCATATGAGAATTTCCCCTTTTTGCCTCTCTGTATTGATCCCCTCTCCTCGTCTACCCCAAGTCTTAAGTTTTATACAGAATTTCCAACATCCCTGCGTCATAAAAGTTTTATTTGTTCAAAAAAAGAACTTTTTTTAAAAAGCAAATATTATTAAAAATATTGAACGTCTGAGTTCCCCCTCTGGGGATAAAAGGATTACATAAATAATCCTGATCTCCATAAGTCCCTGAGGCAGCTATGAAATTAAGGAGGATCCCCTGAATATGTACAAACCTAAATTGTCTTAGTGGTGTTTAATTATTGTTAAAAGCAGAAAAAAAAAATCTCGCTTCGGACGGGACAGTCCCGCTTAGGAGTGTGGCGTCCCTGTCCCCTTGATTCTTAAGGGACGGCCAAATGTCCCGCTTAGGGAGGAGTCTCGCTTGAATAGCCATTCTCTGTAAAAGTGGATAACTTAGTAGATTTCCACCACCAAAATAGGCCGTTTCCTAAATTTTCGGGTCTAAAAAACGCCGTTTTATCGGCATTCGGGCGTTTAACATCTTTTTTACCGGGTTTTAAGTTGCTTTCCACGATTTTTTGATGTTGAAACACCCGTTTTGTGTGCTTAGGAATTTAACATCTTTTTTCGGTCGTTTCCCTCGATTCTTTCTAAAACCGTTTTTATCAGGCGTTCGCGTTTAACACCTTTTTTTTACCGGGATTTGAGTTGCTTTCTACGATTTTTTATGTTAAAACACCAGTTTTATAGTCTACTTAGGAGTTTAACATCTTTTTCGGTCGTTTCCTTCGATTTTCGGTCTAAAAAACGCTTTTTATCCGGCGTTCGGGCGTTTAAAACATCTTTTTAACCGTGTTTTAAGTTGCTTTACGATTTTTGATGTAAAAACACCAGTTTTATCGTGTACTAAGGCGTTTAACATCTTTTTCGGTCGTTTCCTTAGATTTCTGGTCGAGAAATGTAAAGAGAATTAGAAGACACTTAGGTTTACTACAATATTTCCAATTAATTTTCATGGGGCTGAATTTTGGCAAATATTTAAGAGGATAAAATTAGGCCAAGAAAAATATTTACGCTAGGAATTCTGAATTAAAAAAAAGATTTGATATAAAACCGTGTTATAACCGAAACAAATTGAAGAAAAAGAAGGAAGTTGAAAAAAATGCACTTTCTCATTTTTTCATTTTTCTCTTGCTTTAAATCCCCGTTCTCACGAGTCAGGAAATAAAAGAATTGTCTAAAAAATTTCAAAATAGGCCTATTTGTTCGTCATTAATGTGAAAGTCAAATTTTTTTAAAGTATTTTAAATAAAAAAGAATGTTTTAAATCTGGGTGATAACAAAACGTTTTTCGGATTGATATCAAATCCGTGTGCGGGAGTCGGGGGTGAGTAAGGCTGACAAAGGATAAGCTTGAATATACCCTTTTGTATTCAAGGTATTCATCCCGCATATTTTTTTCCCTCCCTCATTTCCCCCCTTACTTTCGAATTTTTAATAATAAAAAACAAATAGAAAAAAAAATTTTTTTTCTGATTTTTCGTTGTTAATGATGGTCGTAAATAATCCGTCTAATATTCTTTCTTGAGTTATATCCCTGAGAAAGGGAACATATTAGATGAGGTTAATACCCCCAGCTGTGCTATTAGCATAGATTACAGGTCTTTGGAATGTAACTTATATTTTATCAGGCTCCAGAGTTTAAACCTGTCCGAAAGTGTTGAGCCCAAAAAGCTTTCGAGCTTAAGAGAAAGCTGTGAATTAAAATCACAAATTTTTTTGCCTACTTTACACCTAAAATTAAAGTTAAGTTCCTTTTCTTGGAGAAAAAAAAGGAAAAATTTTCTTCTGTTAAAATTTGGTGTAAATCGGAAAGTATCCATATATTTGGTGTATATCGGTGTAAAATTTGGTGAAAATCGGATGAAATTGCGTCCGTGAAGTGTTCCGGAAAAACTGAACTTCTAAAAGACCCCCAGAAGGAGGGTATCGCAATAACTTCTCATTGAAAGTTGCAAAAGGCATTATTTCGCAGAAAAAGAAGGCCAATTGCCTTCATCTTTTAAGAAAAATTGGCTTGAACCACCGTTTTTCAAGATGAAACATTTTCGTGCAGGGGCTTTCGAAAGGTACCGGAGGAACAAAAAACGTTATTGTGAACACGAGCCAATCTGCTTCTTCTTCTTCAAAAAATCTTATTTTGAAAAACATTGAATAAAAAAACCGGCATAAAGAATGTATATAACTTTCCCTTATAGGCGATATATTATGATGGGAGGTCGTCCCGGATTACCATATCCATAAAGGAAAAAATGTCGAATAATAAAACTGGTAAAACATTTGAGTGAAATCGATTTGAAAAAGGCCGAGCACTTGGGTTTCAAATTCTTCGCGAAGGGGAAGACATTTTGTTCCAATAATTTATGGTTATTATCTCCGACGTTCAATGAACGTTTAGAATTTATAAAAATGAGGGTGTTGAAATTCGGGCGTTAATCCTCAAACACTCCAAACTTCTGGAAATTAAGCCGGTCTGTTTCTGACGTTTAGATAGATTATTCTCGGAGAATGTATTCCTTTACACCCCCTCCTTCCCAGCCGGAGCGCGGGGCTTCAACTACACGCGACGATCAATAGACAACGAGATTTTCTTATTCCATTTCAAACTGCATACAAATCCCGAAGGCTTTAAAACTGCATTAAATTACTTTTAGAACCCTTCTCCTCTGAGCCAATTCCAAAAACTCCATTCGACTCATGAAATGGCCCGTGAATCAACTTTAGTGCAAAAACTATTTCGCTCTACATTATATCACGCTCGGATGCCTCCCGTTTGCTTTATACGACCATTCAATTTATAAAACTCAATTTTTTTTATGTATAAAAAAGAAAAGTTATTTCAACTTTTATTTTAAAAAATGATAAATTTTTTGTGAAAAACTTTGAAGAATCATTAATCCTGTTTTGTGCGTAATTAATGCCAAAGTTTGAAGAGAAAATTGTTAACTCGCATGAATAAATTTTCATTTTCTCCTAAATGTGGTTTTTAAATCTTTTTTCTTTATAAACACAGGGAGAGACTTGATTTTTTCCTTTAAGAAGTTATTTTTACCCTCCATGTCGGGTTTTTGGGGAAGGGTTTTCCAGACCCCGTAGGGTCAAATTGATTACGATCTCAACTTTGTCTGTGGTGCCGGCCGGCCGTAGCATTTTTCCAGAACACTTCGTAGCCACAATTCTTAACCGATTTTCACCAAATTTTGACACTTCCTAAATTGCACAAAATAAAATGGTGAAGTCTATTTGAAATTTTATAAACTGCGCTGAAGCAAAGTTGGTCCGATTTTCACCAAATTTTGTCTAAATACTCCTTATAATATTTTTGTAGAATTTTCGGAAGACAAAAAAAAGTTTTTTTTTTAATGAAGGGAGAAATGTGATTCTTTTGCACAGAGGCGAGATATCCTTGCGGCAGACGTTTCATTATTACCTACCTTGATACTTAATGAATAAAAGTAAAGAAAAAAAAACTTATACTTCCCCTCCTTTTATACTTCCCCCTCCTATAATGTTCCCTTCCCGTCGGGGGCCTGCTCCAGACTAGTTCTTTCATAAATCAAATAGTCTGAAAATCGATAGTAAAGTTCCATATCTTCTCAGTAGGTTTAAATATTTCGTAGGAGAATTTCTGCATTTATAATCAAGATTCCGGCTTAATTGCTAAAAAATTCCGCACATAACATCGCTATAAATAAAGAAAAAAAAGTAAACTTTGCTTAGTTTTAAACTCTCTGATATTAATTTTACCTTATGAATTATGCCTAATGGCTCCAACTATTTAAATAAACGAAACAAATTAATAAAGCGGACAGCGGGGGGAAAAGAGAGGATGAAAAAAAATGAAGTGTTGGAGGAAGAAAAATAAGGATGAGATGAGAAATGAGCGAAGCTTGTTTGGTCCGAGTATCGGAGCCAGTTTCCCACGATGGTCGCCTCTAAAGGAATGCACAAACCATAGGGCAAACACCTCCGGCAATTTAAGCTCCATTGTATCTCAATATCTTTAAAATATCGTATAAATCTTTTTTTTTTCGTAATTTTTTCGATACTGTGCGTTGACCTCATTATCGATTTTAATTTTTTTTTAGGATCCATTATTCTTCCTGACTTAATTAAAAGTTTTGACAAATATTAATGGTCGTCTCATTAATTCGGATTATTTATGCACCGTTCAATCATGGAGTAAAATTTTTTTTTAAACTTGATATTTTTTTATCTGGGAAAACTCGTTTTATATGACCTAACAGATATAGAAAGTTGTTTTCAGCATTTGTACGCAGTATGACTTTCACTCAAAACAAGTTATCCCCCCCCCCCCAAACAGAAGAGAAAAACAATGTCGCGAAATTTTGAAAAATTTTATTTGCCTCATTAATTTTAGAGCTCTTTTTTTATTGCTCAATAAAATGGAATTAGCGAAACCCAGTTTCTACAACAAAAAGTGATCAAGTTATTGCTTAGATAGTTTTTTTATTTGAAAATTTTTATAAGTCGTTTGAGCCCCGAGATTTGTGCCATTTTCCTCGATTTGCTGGTTTAAGAACTCCGTTTTAACCGGTGTTCGGGTGTTCAACATTTTTTTAACGGGTTTTAAGTAGTTTAGTTCGATTTATTGGTGTAGAACACCAATTTCATCGGGAGTTTGGGCGTCAAACATCTTTTTGGGTCGTTTCGACTTTCTGGTATAGAATACTCGGTTTTATCGGGCGTTCGGGCGTTTAACGTATTTTTAACGGGTTTTAAGTAGTTTTTCTTGCTTTATTGGTGTGTAAACACCAGTTTTGTCGGGTGTTTGGGCGTCAAACATCGTTTTGGGTCGTTTCGGTTTTCTGGTCTAGAATACTCGGTTTTATCGGGCGTTCGGGCGTTTAACATTTTTTTAACTCGTTTTAAGTACTTTTCTCGATTTATTGGTGTATAAACACCAGTTTCGTTGAGTGTTTGGGCGTCAAACATCTTTTTGGGTCGTTTCGATTTTCTGGTCTAGAATACTCGGTTTTATCGGGCGTTCCGGCGTTTAACATATTTTTAACGGATTTTAAGTAGTTTTCTTGATTTTGTGTGTAAACACCAGTTTCGTCGGGTGTTTGGGCGTCAAACATCGTTTTGCGTCGTTTCGATTTTCTGGTCTAGAATACTCGGTTTTATTGGACGTTCGGGCGTTTAACATTTTTTTAACTGGTTTTAAGTACTTTTTCTCGATTTTTTGGTGTATAAACACCAGTTTCATCGGGTGTTTGGGCGTTTATCACCTTTTTGGGTCGTTTTCCTCGATTTCTGGTCCAAAAACACGGTTATGGACCTTTTTAAACAATCTTTTGTCCGAGAGAACCCCTTAAACCTCTTGTTAATTTCATGGCGTCCATCGGCATTTCGGACATCTGTTCACCGAAGTAAATGATCATTAATAGAGTTATGTATTTAGAATGAAATTCAAAAGGGAAAAAAAAGGAACCGCGCGATACGCGATGATAGGGCAAACTAATATTTTACCCTCCCCAAAAAAAGTGGGGAAAACGTCTGATATATGGACCTAATATATTTTCAACTCTATTTACCATGGCGTATAAAAAAAGATAACTTTTTTTTCCTCCCAACGAAGGAAGATAAAGTCTGTTCGAGTCAGTATTTGTCATTTCTCAACGTTAAAATAAACGGGATTTAACAGGTTATTACGAACTGAGATATTAAACCCCTACCAAAGAGAACAATGAATTTATGCTTTTAAAAGCCACCTATTTCCCTTCTTCCGACCTCCCCTTCTTTTTATAATAACCATTTAACTTTTCAGATTAAACTGTTCATCTACGAAAAAAATTAAAGTTAAAATTGTTTTTCGTTTCGGCTCATATTTTAGGTTTTAAATTTGAAAAGTTAGATTAATTTTTTCTTTCGGCATTAATTTTCTTAATAAAAAGATTTTGAAAAGGAAAGTGGATTGTGGTAGCAGGTACTCAATGAAGGGTGGAACAGGTAGAACGCTTAACGGTTATATATGTTAATGATAGGAGGACAAAAAAAGTCTTTATTTTTTTTATCCTTCTCGAGCCTTCTGGTAAACAAGATTTAGGTGGTTTATTTGCAATTCTATTTTATACGAGCGGCCCTTTGTTTGTGAGCCGAATTAAAAAAGAACAAAACCAGATTTTTTTTCGAGCCAAATTTTTTGTTCGGTCTAAACAAAAGATGTAAAAATGCAAAAAAATTGAATATCAACGACGCCGGCTGGCACCCCTGATTTTGATGAGCTTCGGTCCGACGGGGTCTTCAAGACCCATTTTTTTAAATCCCTGGAGTTTAAAAATTCCTTCTGAAGAAGTAAAGCTATGAAGCTAAAATGGCGAATAGATAACTACCTATCTTCGCTCCCGTTATCCAATCGACTTAAAATTTTGTGCAGATTTACTCTGATATGACATGAATAGATGCTCAAAATTTCAAGTTGATCGGTCTACAGGGAGCTGAGATATAAGACAAACCTGACAACCTTATTAAAAATCACTTATCAGTTTTTCCAAAAACCAATATGGAGGGTATCACAATAACTTCTCTTTGAGGTAGTTTAAAAAGGCATAAAATTGAAGATTTTCTTAAAATTCAAGACAATTTTAAAGGCGCATCAAAAAGGTCTAAGTTGTCTACCCTGTATATCTAACGGTTTTTGAGATATTAACGATATGCATACATAAAAAGGCCGGGAACTTAGCGACGGCCGGCCCGCACTAAAGACTAGCTCATGATTGGCAGAGATCACGACCCTTCCCCTGAAACCGTCCATGGAGGGTAAAACATCATTTCTTTCTAAGAATTCAGGGGGGGGGGGGTGACCTTGGGTGAAAAAAAACCTGATTTCTGAAAAAGTTTAAGTGAATTTGTTATCAAAAAAACAAAGTTTAATATTTAAACTGATGAACGCGTCGATATTTTAATCTCAAACTATAAGAAAAAGGATGATACAAAAAAAAAGTTATCAATCAAAACTGTGGGGGGGGGGGGATAAAAACGGATTTTTTGTTTTAATTTTCTAAAATTTTACTCAAAACAAAAATGTAGAAAAGTAACAGAAAATACGATAAATTTGAAATAAACTTACATTTTGAAGGGCGGATAGCCGAAATTCAAAATTGAGAACAGAAAGGGACGCGAAGGAGACCAAGACGCCATTTTGAACTAACCACTGCTGCCAACCACAGCCTTCTCGACCATAAAATACAAAATACAACAATTTGGGTGAAAATCGGATGAAACTGTGGCCGTAAAGTGTTGCGGAAAAAAATGCTACGGCCGGACGGACCGGTAAAGGTCGATTTGACCCTCCGGGGTCTGGAAGACCCCTCCCAAAAACCCGACGTCGAGGGTTTCACAAAACATCTTTAAGGAAGTTAAAAGGCATAAAATTGAAGATATTCTCAAAATACTAGACAAAAAACCCTTAAAGAAGCTAAAATACTAAAAACTGAAGAAAGAGGATAAAGTTAAAAATGGGGGGAATTTATTATTATATTTCTGTCATATTGTTTAATTATATTAAAAAGTTCAAAAGAAAGGTCAATATTCCGAGTAGACTGTTGTGTCGAGTCATTAGCCTAATTGCCGGAAATTGCTTTATTCTTTTTAATTTGTGAGGACTCTTCTATTTCATAAAAAATATAAAAAAACGTGACGAATTTCCTAATCTACTTTGCCTAATTTAAGGTTTTTTATTATAATATGCGGACGTGAATTTAAAGTTATGTTTTTAATCATGAGAAGTTTAACAGAGAAAGGGAGAAATCAGAAAAAGTATAAATGGAAAAGTTTCGTCATGATTAATACAAAGTTGGGGGCCATTATCTGACAGATCATTAAACTAAAAATTGTTTGTGTGACGTTCGCTCGTAAATTGACCGGAGAAAATAGGAATACCAACTTAAATTGAGGGACATAACTTCCAGAATCTGGACCCCAAAAAAAGAAGAGAAGATTGATTGACGAAAAGTTATATCAGAGTATCGATTGAGAAAAAAGAAAAGCGATTTTTTTATAGAAAAGTCAGCCAATATCGGTAAATACGATGAATAATTGTATAAATCGCCTGATAAGAGACGGTAGATGGAGAAATCGAACTGGTCGGAAATGGATTCTTGATTCTGTTAGCAACCCTGGAATTTTTCGACTTCGTAAAATCAAAGTTTCTTTTCGTCCTATTTGTGATTTTTTTTCTCTCTCTCCCTCTCCCTTCAATAGAAACTTTACGATGACCATTTCCATGGATCGGTTATCTCTTGATACCCTGTTAACATAACTCACAAGCTCCCAGATAGTATTCATGTTATAGCTTTTCCCCTTCTATTATAGATTTTTAACCTAGAAATCAGAAAAGGGAGGGAAGTATAAAATGGAAAAAGTTTCACGCTCATGATTATACAAAGTTGGGGGAGGCCATATCTGACAGAGATCATTAACTGGATAAAAATTGTTTGTGTGACGTTCGCTCGTAAATTGACCGGAGACTTAAATAGGAATACCAACTTAATTGAGGGACATAACTTCCAGAATCTGGACCCAAAAAAAAAGAAGAGAAGATTGATTGACGAAAGTTATATCAGAGTATCGATTGAGAAAAAAGAAAAGCGATTTTTTTATAGAAAAGTCAGCCATATCGGTAAAATACGATGACAATAATTGTAAATCGCCTGATAAGAGACGGTAGATGGAGAAATCGAACTGGTCGGAAATGGATTCTTGATTCTGTTAGCAACCCTGGAATTTTTCGACTTCGTAAAATCAAAGTTCTTTTCGTCCTATTTGTGATTTTTTTTTTCTCTCTCTCCCTCCTCTCCCTTCAATAGAAACTTACGATGACCATTTCCATGGATCGGTTATCTCTTGATACCCTGTTAACATAACTCACAAGCTCCCAGATAGTATTCATGTTATGCTTTTCCCCTTCTATTATAGATAGCGGTTAAATTATTCCATACACCTCGTCCATTTATATCTAGATATTATACAAAAAAATGCCAAGTCCGTATTAAATAAATAAAACGGGCAAAATTTTCGGATAAAATAAAAAATGAATCATCACTTTGTATTTAAAAGTTAATCCTAAAAAAAATGTCAGCAATTTCACGAAAAAACTAGTTCTCCGAAAGATATCGATCAAAAGAGGGGAGTCCAGAAAGGTCCATAAAACAAGATTAGACAAGTAAGCACAAATTACTTTAAAATTTATAGTTTAGAATTTAACTATGATAATTGGATTTTTTGCAATAATTATTTATAAATAAAGAATAAACTCACCTTTTGAGGAATGAAGGTCCTCGCCCAGCCAGTCCAAATGGAACCGTGGAGATCACTCAAAATTTCTTCCTGCCATATTCAAGAATTTCGGTTTTTCCTTTTTTTCTACTTATAATAATATGCGGAGTATTAGGTGAAAATTATGTGAAGATCGGACCTTTTTGAACTTCTCTTGGAGGAAGATAAAACACTAACAGAAGGAAGGTTAAACTTGTTAGAGCATGTCTGAGCTTTTCCCGCCAGTAATTTTATTGTATTTTTAGGTAGATTTCTTTTCTTCGAAATCTATTATAAAATGTACATGTACATGTAATATAAATGATTTTAATTAATTTAAATAATTTTAACTTCCTCAAGAAGTTATAGTTTTAATATTTTCATTCGTTTTTTTTAATACATCATAATTTAGAAGGCCGTGGTTTTTCATCCCCTCCCCGATGAATTGTTGATCATGTTCTGTCTGAATTTAGAAGTTGGTTAATCGTTTTAATTTCGTTTTTCAAAAGGTAACTTTTAACATTTTCTTATTTTACAAACGTGTTTTGCATCTAGAGCCCCATTCTAGACTGATAAATTAAGTACATTTCCTGGACATTTGAATTTGAAATTAGGTGTGTAGTTTTTCAAATTGCTTCCCCTCCTTTTCTATCATTTTTTTTTCAAACTTCTTCTAGTTTCTTTCTTATGTTAAGTAGAATTTGGGGGGGGGGGGGTATATTGGTTAGAATTTGCGCTGTTCGCTACAGTTCGTGACCTGACTAGGCGAAGACTTTCTTTCCACCTTGATCTATGCCACACCCCCCCTTACTCTTATGTAAGTAGAATTTTGGGGGGGGGGGGGGGTTATATGGTTAGAAATTTGCGCTGTTCGCTACAGTTCGTGACCTGACTAGGCGAAGACTTTCTTTCCACCTTGATCTATGCCATCAAATTGAGGAAAGCCCTAAAAAGTCCCCTAAAAATGCTGTTCTCCGGCTTCCTCATAAAAAAGAAGTTAAAAGAAATATGTTTTAGCAATTAAGATAAAAGAACATAATTGTCCTCCCGTTAGTTTTTGGACGTGGACTATTTTTTTCAAGTATTCAACTAGCGTGCCATTTTTATCTTTCCTGAATATTAGTATGTGCCAGAGATTAATTTCAATGACAAGTAGATACATCTGACATTCCAGTGAAATTTTTTTAAAGCACGGATTGCAAAATGAGGAACAGGAACTCAAAAACCTTTTCATTAGAAAGTGCATCTTTTAGAGAAAAAAATTTATAATCGAGTCTAATTTTTAGCTTCAGAACTTAAATTTCACTCGAAAAAATAGGTCGTGCGGCAAAATCACGTAAAACAAACAGGATCTTTACTGAAAATGATTCGTCCTCGTTTTTTTGGAAATAACTTTTTTTTGGGCGCTTTGATCGAGAAGGTCGGTGGGGATTTAGATCGTCTTTTCCTCCCTACAAGTTGTTGATGGGGGTCGAGGACAACAGGTGTTGGGCGCCCCTCTCTTCAATCCCATCCTCCTCCCCGCTCTTTGACCCACATCTAACCCCTCGACCCAACCGAGGCCGACATCATCCCTTAAGCACTTATAGGCTCGTAACCTAATACCACTTCACAATTGCTTCCGAAAACCGTTTCTATATCAACTCAACAAGAAGATTTCTGTATAAAGTTTAAATTTTGAGAGGCTTTTTAGGTCATTTTTATTTTTGGGGCTTAAAAATACTGATTAAGGCTACTTGGCTCACCCTTCTGGGACCACGATGTATTTCAAGTTATGCGATTCGACGTTAGATTTCGGTTATTGCAGACCTCCTTTGCTTTCCGAGAATTTGCAGTCTTGCCTCAAAATTTCTTCTTTCTTCTCTCTTTGTAAAATAATACTGTAATGTATTTTCAAGTTAAATTTATGAGACTTGACGTTGATTTCGTGATATTTTGCTTTCCTAGAACTTACAGTCTTGCCTCAAATATCTTCATCTTCTTTCTTATAAAATAATATACGATGTATTTTCAAGTTATGCGATTTGACGTTAGTCGGTTGCAGACATCTTTGCTTTCCTAGAATTTGCAGTCTTGCCTCAAAATTTCTTCTTCTTTCTCTTTTATAAATAAATACAGTATTTTCAAGTTATGGATTTGACGTTAGATTCGGTGATTGCAGACCTCTTTGCTTTCCTAGAACTTACAGTGTTGCCTCAAAATTTCTTCTCTCTCTCTTTTTATAAAATAATAATGTACGATGATTTCAAGTTATGCGATTTGACGTTAGATTTCGGTGATTGCAGACATCTTTGCTTTCCTAGAACTTACAGTGTTGCCTCAAATTTCTTCTTCTTCTCTCTTTATAAAACATCTTCTTTTCTTTTCTTATAAAATAAAAATAATGTATTTCAAGTTATGCGATTGACGTTAGATTCGGTATTGCAGACCTCCTTTGCTTTCCTAGAATTTGCAGTCTTGCCTCAAAATTTCTTCTTTTCTCTTTATAAATAATGTAGATTTTCAAGTTATGCTTTGACGTTAGATTCGGTGATAGCAGACCTCTTTTGCTTTCCTAGAACTTACAGTGTTGCCTCAAAATTTCTTCTTCCTCTTTTTATAAAATAATAATGTACGATGTATGTTCAAGTTATGCGATTTGACGTTAGATTTCGGTGATTGCAGACATCTTTTGCTTTCCTAGAACTTACAGTGTTGCCTCAAAATTTTTCTTTTCTCTCTTTATAAAATAATACTGTACGATGTATTTTCAAGTTATGCGATTTGACGTTAATTTCGGTGATTGCAGACCTCTTTGCTTTCCTAGAATTCACAGTCTTGCCTCAAAATTTTTCTTCTTCTTTTTCTCTCTTTATAAAATATGATATTCCTTTTATCTCGGCTGTCATCGAATATCGAACAACGAAAAAATTTAAAGGTGTTTCCTTTTAGAGCTGATTTAGAGATTCCAAATATTTTTCAAAATAAAAATTGATCGAAACCAAAGTAAACAAGTTTTGATCAATCTCTATAAACCTCACCGCCCTCCTTTAGGGGTTTCTTTTAAAAAAACTTACCAGACCCGAGTCTTGCCTGGAATTTTTAAAGAGAGTAACCCGTAGTTAAGATTTTTGGGATAAGAAAATTACCCACAGAAAAATCCTAAATCATTTTTTTCCTCGTCAAAATTTAAAAAAATTAAATTGGATAATCCTAAGGAAAAAAGAGTGCATGGGGGTGGGTTTTTACACCAGAAATTCGGGAAAACAACTCAATGCTGCACCAAAAACCCGTAAAACGGTGTTTATACACCAAAAACCCTGTAAAACGGGTGTTTATACACCAAAAACCCGTAAAACGGGTTTTTTACACCAAAAACCAAAACTGTTTACACCAAAACCCTGTAAAGGGTGTTTATACACCAAAAAAAACCCTGTAAACGGGTGTTTATACACCAAAAAAAAGGCGTTTGTAACACCCAGGATAAAACGGGTTTTATAAAACCAAGGAAATGCCCCAAAACTCGTTTAATAAAGTCTTCTTTGTCAAAGAATAAAAAATGAAATAAATAAAAAATCCTGCAAAAATGAGGTTTCTCAAAAACCGGTGAACTTGGGTTCTTCTATAAAAAAAAACCAAGAGAACTTCCAAAAAACTTGTAAAAATTGGGTCAACTGCAGTTTGAAACTAGTTTGAAGCTCCTGGAGCATGCGCATAAGGATTTGGACGCCAAATTTGACGCATACAATCGTTTGTCCGTCAAATCTGAAGTCATCTGACGTGTGAAAATCCTTCTGCGCATGCTCCAGGAGTTACGTTTCAAAATGAAAAAAAAATAAATAAGAGGAAAACTCCCGAAAATTCTGTAAAATTAGGGGTTTAATAATAAAACGCCCTACTGCTCTAAAAATACCAAAAAGGTGGGAAATATCATGTTTGACCCCGATATCAAGACCTATACCTCAGAAAATTTCAAAAATTACGTAAAAAGTGTTAATTTATGGACATATTGTGACGTAATCGTTGGTTAAGAAAATAGTATTACTATATTGCTTCCCTCCCCCCTTCATCATTCGCGAGTTTTAACTTCACCAGGCATGTAACTTAGAGCAAGTCACAGCTAGACCGGTTTTAAAGAATGTTGAATGTAACGTGATAAAATGATATGTTGAACTTTCAAAACTTTAAGATCCGGCAACGATTAAAGCTCGGAATAACGGCTAAAATAAAATAAAATTATGGACTTTAAAATATTAAAAGATTTATTTTCTTTGAATTTATTTCTAGTTCGAAGTCAACAAAAAGTCAAAAACCCTTTGGGAATTTTAAAAATTTTAAATTATTCATGTTTGATTTTATTGTAAGCAAATAGTCTTTCGCGTTCGAGTCTCAAACGGGAACAATAGGCCTTCGATTTTATGTTGCAACAAGTTTTACTATCCGCCTCGAACGTCAATCACAGTAAGGGAAATTTTCATTTTTTATTTTTTATTTTTTTACAAAAAAAAGTACTAGTTTGAAGAGCTTCCAACGAAAACTTCCTTAAAGAGAAGTAACAATATAGGAGGGGGAGTATAACGGAGGGGAAGTATAGGGAGGGGAAGTATAACAGAGGGGGAAGTCTATTTGACCCTCCGGGTCTTGAAGACCTTCCTCAAAAACCCGACGTCGAGGGTATCACAATAACTTCTTTAAAGGAAGTTAAAAATCCTCCATAACGACCCATATTAACATTCATATAATTTTCTACAATTTCATCATATTATAAACAGTTGGCACGCCAGAAAACCGTGAGAAAACTGAGGATTTATATTAAAAAGGTCATTTTTTTAAAAACGTTTTTATTGCCCTGAAGCTTTTTTGTAACAGTTGGATGACTTGTAAATTTATGTTAGTTAAAATAACAATGGTCTTTGTTATTGTTTATCGTTATAATAATTTGATAACATAGAACAAGAAAAAAGTAGACATTTTTCCCACCATCAACAAAACTTGTAAAACGTTTATTCACTCGTCTCTCAGCTAGTGAACCAATCGTTTTTCCCCAAAATTTTGAAATGATGGGCATCATTGGTTTTTACAGGGTGTCCAAAGTTAACTGTTATTCTAGACCGCAGTTATAAAAGATTTTTGGTCACCATGAAATTATTAAATAAAATATAATTAGATATTCCAATACCTATAATTATTTATAACGTTTCTTAGATTGACATTCTATCGTAATTTCGTTTTAATTGAGCGCTCATGATAATAAGATATTGGAAAAATAGGTCGTTCTGTCCCACTATCTATTGAATCCTAGAAATAAAAAAACCACTTTTATTGAATAAAAATCTCCAACTGTTTAAGTATGTCAACGCCGTGGGAAAGAAAAAAAAATATCTCTGATATGTGTGCCATATGTTAATAACGTATATTTTTCGCCCGTAATTACATAAAAGGGCAACATATGCTGAAGTTTTTTAATTTTTATGTGAAAGCCGAGGTTTTTTCTTTTTTTCATTTTGAGAGAGAAAAATGTATTAAATTCCGAGCCGGGGTATCGATCGAATAAAACGGGGCGAGTAATAAATTTGAATGTCTACCGAAGACAATGAGTGCCAACTCGGGCAGAAAGGATGATAAATTCATCTCTCTGCGGATTTTAATTAAATATCTCCCCCCCTTACAAAACTTTGAAATAAAAATGTATGCTCCAGCTATTCTCCCGAAGAAAATACCCCAGATTTTCCCAAACATTTAAAAAAAGCAGTAAAAAAATAGAACTATTGAATTTTTATAACTTTTAACATTTTTTCCCGATTTGTTTTTCTCTCAAAACGGGTTTAAAACGGAGGGGGGAAAACGTTGCCAATTAAATGCATCCTAAGATTTATGCCGAAGGTTGTAGCTGGCTGTCACTTAGCGTAATTTACAGATAAGGGCCATCTTTTGTTTCAGCAAAGGGTGAGAGGGGGAAAAAAAAGTAAAACAGCCATTGAAAAAGGAAGGTCGATTTTACGCATAAACTATGGGGATTTGGATCTTCATTTCATTAAAATTTTTAACTAAATTTTTTTTTTTTTTTTCAGGTTGGTATTCTCACTTGCTTATCGATTCTTTCATATATGTAAGTTTTTTTTTATTGTTAACTAAGTAGGTTTTTTTATTAACATTTATTTTTCTTCCATAATTTTCCGAGGCAACATTTTCCGACAAGAAATTTACACTTAACATAATCTTTGTTTATTGCCTAGTTAACTCGGAAGATACGGATCTAATTTAGTGGTGTAATTCAAACTCGTTCTATCTCATTCGCCTCCTGGAGATTTCCACCCTTTTCCCGGAGAAAGGAGGAATCCTGGGTCTTGGAAAACAGTCTAATCGTCTTAAAATTTCCTGTAAATGTGTTTCATATTTCACTAGGCCTTTTATCACTTTTTCTAGCTCGACAATCGTAAAATCAACCTTTTTAAGAAATTAATTTTTAAAAAATTACTTTTTTTTTATTTTTAAAAGCAATAATTTAAAAAAGAAAACTTGAAAAATATCTAGTGGTTGGCCTTCATAAAGTAAATAAATCATTCTAAAAAATATCCAAGGTTGGTTATTATGGTTTTTATTGTTTTATTTATTTATGGAAAAAAATTAAAGGTTAGAAATTTTAATTAAATCTGGCTTTTTTTTCATAAAAAAATTAAAACTTACACTTTTTAACTTCCTTAAGAAGTTATTGTGATACCCTCGACATCGGGTTTTTGGGGAAGGGTCTTCCAGACCCCGTAAGGTCAATTCGAATATTGATCTTTACCGATCTCAGCTTTGTCTTTGGTGCCGGCCGTCCGTCCGTAGCATTTTTTTCCTGGAACACTTCACGGCCACAGTTTTCATCCGATTTCACCAAATTTATTTAGCCGGCGAAGAAGAATGTAACGAGGGCGATTTTTGAAATTTCGAAAAATGGCGGAGATATGTTGTTTGAAATTTTAAAAAATTCTAAGAACCGTTGGTCCGATTTTCACCAAATTTTCACCAATTACTCCTTATAATTTTTAAGAATTTTGGTGTAAAAAAATTGCCACTTTTTAATTACATATTATTATTTTATAGGAGAAATTTCATACTTCTACCCATTATGAGAGGCATATCCGTAGGCCAAAGAGCCCATTATTTCTACCTTGACACTTAAAAAAAAAATTTCGAAAAAAAAGAACTTAGAAAATTTTCAGAAAAAAAGCGCAAATTTAAAAAAGAAAACCCGGAAAATTTTTCAAAAATAAAAACAATTTTTCGAAAAACAAACTTAGAAAATTTTTCAAAAACAAAGAAAACTTGGAAAATTTTTCAAAAAAAAAAACTTTCCCCTCAGTTGTAACTTCTCCTCCCTTATACTTCCCCCTTCGTTACACTTTCGTTCCCTTATACTTCCCCCTCCGTTATAGTTCCTTTCCGTTGTACGTCCCCTCCGTAATACTTCCCCCTCCTATATTGTTACTTCTCTTTAAGGAAGTTTTCGTTGGAAGCTCTTCTAACCAGTACTTTGAACCAGTGTTGAAGGGTAGGCTTTATATATTTTTGCCAACCTTCTCATAAGAAGGGTTACTTAAATTTTTTTTCAACCTACTTTTCTGTTATATTGTGCTTAATTATCGAGCTTTATGCAATATATAGGATGTTAAATCCTTCAGTTTGTAGTAAGAAAGCCAAGCTCTAACTTTCACAAAACGTCCGTCGTCTTAATATTCATGAGGAAAAGACGCCAAGCAGTCTAGCCGAGACGTTCAAATCCGGTTTTTTTTTTTTCGCTTATTTAAAAAGTTGAAATAAATTCTGAATTATATACATTTTATAAAATTATCTTTTGATATTAATTTATCTTTTCATAAAAATAATTTTTGTGGCCTCAAGAATTGACAAAGGAACTCGAAGTTGAGGAGGGAAAGAAATAACCGGATTGGTAATGTTGGGGTTCAAGGCTATCCTCTCATACCACTTTTTTTACAGGCACCGTACCCTTTGTAACTCCACCTCCTACTCCAAAGATAATTACGATTCTTTCCAGTCGCGGCTATAGTTTTATTTTGACCTCACCTTCGGAAAAGAAAATTATTTGAAATTAACCAATTTCTTAAAATTGATTTAATTGGAAAAAAAAAACTGGACGTGTTTTTGAAGAAATCGGGATGAACATATCAAAGACAGGTGTGTCGAGAATGAGACCTCACATTTGCATAGACAACAAGCGTGACCCGTGGCGATAAATCACCTTCTCATTCGTCGCTTAGGGAAATTTTCTTTCAAAAGATTTGTTTAAAAAAACCTCGCGTGTAACCTACTACATCAATTACTACCTCAAAAATAAATTTTTTATCCCTTCAGTCTTTTAACGAATCAGATCTATCAAGGCCTCCCAGGTTCATTTACGTTCTGTTATGAGTTTAAGCTGTAAAACATCGGCCCACACAAAAGATGGGTAAGAAATAAAACGATTTTTTTGTTTTAATTTACCGTCTGGATCTCGTATATTTCTCTGAACGGGTAAGTAAATCAAGCACCAACGTACTGGACAGGTTTTACGTGTAAACACCTTTTTTTTTGTCAATTTTTTTACCCTTCCCTGTTTTATATCATATTAGAGAAAAATGGTCTCAACAATGTTGGTGGTAAATTTTTTAAAAAAATACCTCGTTAAGTAAGGACTTTTCGGGAGGGAGACCTCAATCCTCATTTTCAGTATTTTTCTCTTTCTGTCGGGAGAACAAACAGCATACAACATAACGCATTTCACCCTAAAGCAGTTGAACTTAACAAAATTTTCATTTCGACATAAAAAATCTGTAGTCACCATAATGCGTTTCGGCATAAAGCTCTCAAAAGTTCAAAAATTTTGAGCATAATGCATTTCAACATAAAGCGTTTCACTATAAAGGACTTTTTCAATAAATTCAAGTCGACATAAAAAAGTGCAAGTCACCATAACGCTTCTAATGCATTTCAACAAAAAGCGTGTCGCCATAAACGACTTTTTCAATAAATGCAAGTCGCCATACGCTTCTCACCATAAAAGCCTCTCTTTAAACTTGTTCTTTCGCCATAAAACTGTTTCTATCGTTTGTGCATAATACATCTCACCATAAACTAGGGACAGCCAAAGAGAAACCCTTTTTTCGCCGTTTAACACTGATTATGGCGAAACGACAAAACCCTTAAAACTTGACAGTTCACCATAATGAAATTCAACATAAAGCATCTCACCATAAACTAGGAAAAGCAAAAGAGCAGGGAGCCAATGGGATCAGCTTGTTTTATGACGCAAGGTAGTTAATTTTTTTTTCTCACGAGGATGTGCGAATTGCATTATGGTGAACAAGTTTTTCGGTTTTTGTCGTTTCGCCATAATCGCAAATAGAGGCTTGCTCATTGGCTCTCCCCAGTTTATGATGAGATGTATTATGCCCAAACGACAAAAACAGTTTTATGGCGAAACGACAGTTCTTTAAAATGAAAGTTTCCTTTATGTTCAACTGCGTTATGTTGAAACGACAAATTTTATGTCGAAACGACAAGTGTTTTATCTCTTCTTCATGGTGAGATGTATTGTGTTCAAATGCATCATGGTGAATATTTTCAACTATTATCTTTATGTTGAGTTGCAGATTTTTATGTTGAACGGTAACTCGCGATTTATGCCATTTTATGGTCAAATGCATTATGGCGAACCGCATTATGTCGACACGTACACACTTGTTTTCCTCGACTTACCGACCAATACCCTTTCACGGTTATTTTCCGTCTTTCGGCTGGGAAACACGTACTTCTATCGAAATTTCAAGGCCTTCTTCGCTAGTTAGGGTCAACTTTTTAACTTCCTTAAAGAAGTTATCGTTTTACCCCCATTTCGTTTTTTTAGAAAGAAATCCTGTGTTTTCTTTAATTTTTTGGGTTTGAAAAAAAAATATAATACCATAGGAAGTGATTTGAGGTCAGATTTCGGATGTTATGTTCAGTAAGCTTACCCCCTCGACCACAAAACCTGAATTTTTTTGTATTTTTAAAACTTTTTTTTTTATCGTTTATGGTTTTTTCCGTTTAAAAGCTAAAAAAAATTGGGATTCAGAGCCTAGTTTTCTGAGTGAAAATCTTTCTGAAATTAAGATCTAGAAACAAATAAGGTGGTAAGGAGTTTAAATTGAAGATAAATAGAAGGGGGAGCTGAGGAAGTGAAGAGATAAGAGCCGAAAACGATTTGGGCCCGGGAAAGATGGGGCGGTTTTCCACGTGAACCAAGTTTCAGCAAACATTACTCTCCATTATAAAGTTCCTTAATGTAATCTTTACCTCCTCATTTCAATCTATAATTAAAGTTAAATGTTTAAATTAATGAAGATTTTATAACATTTTTAAATCGGTATAGAAAGTTAAATCCATCAGCCACCTGTTCCGTGCCCATGGGAACTTTTGATTACAGGGTCCCTCCATTTCCGTAAAGTCAAAACACAAATTATTCGATGATTAAGCGACTTAGAGAAAAAAGCTACCTTTTGTGTAGATTTTTAGAATTTATGTACTTTAATGGTAAAGAGGGGGCGCTGGCCCTGTATTGTTATGAACATCACCAATATTTCTAACAATGCCCCGTCCCCAGCGTAAATCACATCCGCCAAACCAGAATTAAACCACATATCACTTCCCCTGTATTCGCCCGATACGAAAACACAATGATTAACTATTTTCGAAAAAACACAAAAAAAGGACGTTCTTTCTAAATAGTCATAAATTAAAAAACCGTGTTTTTCATTTAAGTCAATAATGTAAAATTTATTGAGTCTCTGAGAATGGGTGTAATTACAGAATTGTAATCGCGCCCTGGGTCTGAATAATTGCTACCTTTGAGGCTTATAATTACAGGGGAAAGATTATTATTGAATTTTTTAAACAAATTGTATACATTTTAAGACTTTCCCACGAGTTCTTGTGTCATAAATTTTTATCTTTTATGTCAACTTTTCAAAAATAAAAAAATCACGGGAACTTCTCGGAATATAAGGGAAAAGTATAAGGTAAAAATTTGGTGAAAATCGAACCAAAGGTACTCCGCGCAGTTTTAAAAATTTCGAACAGACCATTTTTTCAAAATTCAAAAATTGCTCTCGGGACTTCTCGTTGAACCATTCAAGAAGATTGTGTGAAATTTGTGTTCCAGAAAAAATGCTACGGACGGCCGGTACTACAGACAAAGTTGAGATCCGCAACACATTACGGACACAGTTTTAATCCGATTTTCACCAAAATTTCGCACAAATTTCTTAGCCGGTGAAGAAGAAACTAACGAGGGCGATTTTTGAATTTCGAAAAAATGGCGGAGATATTATGTCTGTTTGAAATTTTAAAAAATTCGCTGCTGCCGAACCGTTGTTCCGATTTTCACCAAATTTTCCCCAATTACTCCTTATATTTTTGAAGGATTTTTGGTATGAAAATTTGCCACTTTTTAATTATTATTTTTTTTAGTATGGAAAAATTTCATACTTCTACCCATTACGAGATGCACATCCCTAGGCCAAAGAGCCCATTATTTTTACGTTGACACTTAAAAAGATTTCCGATAAAAAAGAACTTAAAAATTTTTCAAAAAAAAACGCAAATTTAAAAAAGAAGACCCCGAAAATTTTTCGGAAAAATAAAACTTCCCCCTCCGCTATACTTCCCCTTCCTTATACTTCCCCATCCCTCATACTTCCCCCTTCGTTATACTTTCGTTCCCTTATCCTCTCTCCTCCGTTATACTTCCCCTGACTTATACTTCCCTCTCCGTTGTACGTCCCCTCCGTTATACTTTCCCTTTCTATATTGATACTTCTCTTTAAGAGTTTCGTTGGAAGCTCTTCAAACCAGTACTTTTTCTTCTTTTTTTAATCCTGAAAAATTCTGAAGTATTTAAAATTAAGAAACACTCAGGTATAATGAAAAACTAGGTATAAGACATCCCTCAAGCGAGAATATTAATTATTTATTTAAGTCCTAAAATTAAGTCTCTTTATTCTAAAAGGACTAAAGTACCCTGGGCGTTGTGTTAGTAACGTCATTGAGAATTTTAAAGCGGCTTTGCACCCTAAGATAATTTGTTCATTTAAGTTTTCTTCCACCCCCGACCCTTCCGCCACTCCCGAAACTTCCTTCACAACTTTGTTCCCTTATGCCGAAAGTTATATTGCTTTGCATTTGTTGTTAATTTCCTTGATTAGTCTGGCATTTAAAAAAAGAAAGGCTATTTTTCTCATTCGAAAAACTTCGTTAAATCGTTTATGTGTGGCTTTTTTAGAAATAATTCAATATAAAGACTCTGAAATATGCGTTCGATCTTTTTTAAATGTTTACTGCATGATAATCATAAATCTTAAGAAAAAAAAAACTTTCTCTTCAAGTTGCGTAAGGTAATTTGTTCAGAAACTGAACCCCTCACGAATCCTTGCCAAATATAGGAAACTTTGATAATTTTATTATTATTTCTACTCATAAATTAAAATGTGAAAATTTTAAGCAACATGAAATGCCAAGAATTTAAAAAAAAATGTAAGTTATAAATTCCATATAAAATAATTTTAATTTAATGCCTTTAAGATTCTCGTACTTTTTTTATCTTCTTTCAGAGAAGGGGGGCCGATTGGAAATTCTCTCCGGGCCGGCTCGATCATAAAACCCCCCGCTGTTATTTACAGTTTCTTTTAAATATTTATGAAATCGATACCTGGAAGGGGTCTAAATCCTAAATGAAGATTTACAATTTTTTTTAACTTTGAAAAAAAAGTCGTAAAGGTGCAGTATGTAATTGTACTATTCACCTCAATAGGAGTGACTTTAATAGTACTCCGGGTAATAAATAACAACGTTGGCGAACTTATTACATTTTCATAAGTGAGGGAGTGGGAAGGGCCCTAGTAAATACATACCCTATAATATAACTTGCATAAATAATACTTTTCTTACCTTCCACCGAGGATTAGGGGTTGTAAAAGTTGAAGCGTACAATGTAATATTAGGTGGCTCCGAGTTTTATTCTTTAATGTTTTGTATTCATGGCCACCTTTGTGATGGGCAATCGTAAATCAGATGAAATAAATCAATAGGAATATTACCTTCTTTGACAAACCCTACTTGTAATGCAACCCTCGCTTTTTTTAAGCTCTTTCTACAATGTTAACAACCTTAAATTATATGATGACAACTGACATGAATATATGAGCTTTTTTTTAACACTTTCATGTTCAGGAAGTTGTTAAAGTTTAAGTAAACAAGAAAAGTAGTTCGTTAAAAAGTTCCAAAGCGCTCTGACATCATTAACCTACGGCCTTTTGTGGAACTAATTCAGTTCCGACTTTTCAAAAATTTTAAAACTGAAAAAGTACTGGTTTGAAGAACTTCCAACGAAAGCTTCCTAAATGAGAAGTAACAATATAGGAGGGGGAAGTATAACGGAGGGGACGTACAACGGAGGTGGAAGTATATGGGAGGGGACGTACAACGGAGGTGGAAGTATAACGGAGGGGATGAATGAAGGAGAGGAAGTATAAGGGAGGGAAAGTATAACGGAGGGGGAAGTTTTTTTTTGAAAATTTTTCCAAATTTTCTTTTTTTTTTTCAAAAATTTTTTCAAGTTTTTTCACGAAATTTTCTAAGTTTTTTTTCTTTTTTTTTGGAAAAATTTTTAAAGTTTTTTTTTTTCAAAATTTTCGAAGTTTTTTATTGAAAAATTTTCCGAGTTTTTCTTTTTTGTTTCAAAAAATTTTCCGAGTTTTTTTTTGAAAAATTTTCCGAGTTTTCTTTTGACCCCTCCCCAAAAACCCGACGTGGAGGATATCACAATAACTTCTTTAAGGAAATAAAAAATTGAAAATGAAGGTTAACCCCTAATTTGAAACCATCGAAATGTGGTTTTAAAAAATGCTGATAACTGATTAGCAAAAACGTGTCTGATTTATTAAAAACTGCAGTTTAGAACCTAAATTTTAACGATATTGCAATCAATGAAAAGTAAAACCAGGCATTAAACGCCGATTAAATCGCATATCTTGGAATTCTTAGGGTAAACATTTTCCGCAAAAGGTCTCCACTTAAAAGCGTATAAAATAAAGTTTAAAAGCCTTTAAAAACCAACTTTCATAAAATAACCCTTAAAACAGGTTGAATTTATATAACAATAAAATCTCACGTAATTTTTCACGGTTATATAAATTCAGCTATAAAACTAGTCAATAAAATAAAGTCGGATAAGTTTCTGTGGGATTTAAATATATCGTTGAAAACGCCTATTTTTTAATATCAATTTTTTATTACATATAGGTACATTTTTTTTAACGGGAGGTTTGGATTTAGAGGGAACCGGCCTAGTTGTAATAATAGAATACATTCATGCAAATTCAGCCAACTAAGGCAGGGAGAGACTTTCCATACAATTCAGCTTCTATAGAAGTTAGCCCATGAATTATGGAATTCCTCAACTCTACATACTAAAAGGTTCCACTATTACAATTTCAAATACTTTCCACTCTTTTCAGAAAAAAAAGTTTTCATTTTAAGTATTTTTCCAAAATTTATGGAGTTTTCAGAGGTTAAAATAATTCCATAAGTGGCTTAAATTATTAAAAAAACTTAAATTATGAGAGGAGAGGAGAGAAAAAAATACAATAATGAAAGTCGTTTAATAAATACCACAGAAAACGCTTAAGTGACCACTTAACTAAATTGTTCTTCCCATTATCCTACGGTGAAACTACAAGACTTGATCTATATTTTTCTTTAGAAAATAATCTTGAAAATTCTCTATTTTAAAATCTAAAGAATTTGTTTATTTTAGTCGAACACAGGTTTCGAATCAGATAAAAGAAGAATGCCCGGCGTCTTTTTTTTTCGTTACATTGTTCAATGTTAAATTAGATTCGGTTTATCTAGCAAGCCGTAAAACGAAATTGACATCTCGTTATGCTAATGGCAGTATCGTAAATTATAGGAATTGAGTTATGGATTAATAATGTTCTCTGCTAGCAGAGAACTCTCGACTAGACCTCGATAAATCCCCCGCCCTGTTTTAACCCCCTTCTCACCCCGATTCGCTCTAATAACCCGTTATTGCTCTCAAATAATTGCACCCTGCGAATAAACTATTTCGATAAATTATACTTACTGAAAATTTAATTCTGCTTAACTTGGCACCGGAGTTAAACTCCCGAAGGATTATAATATAATATGGTCAATTTGTGGATCCAATTATTCCACGGAAATACAATGATATTGTCTGATTAGAGTTTCTAGAATGGGGATAAAGGAGTGCTTGTCGATTAGCAAAGATAATTAATGGTATTAGTGCATTTAATTTTTATAAATTCATAATTATTGAAAGAAATGGGCTTTTTTGGGCCTTCATCGCGCGGGAGTGAAAGCTCATATAAGAGGCTGACTGGCTGGGGGTGGTCCTACTTTGGCGCCTCCAAAAATCAAAGATTTACGCTTGCGATCAAGCGTTTTTTCGGTCTTTCGCCGCCCAAAAAAACACCCTTATTAACTTCCTTAAAGAAGTTATTGAGATACTCTCCACGTCAGGTTTTTTAAGAAGGGTCTTCCAGATCCCGGAAGGTCAAATCGAATATTGATCTTTACCGATCTCAACTTTGTCTGTGGTTCCGGCCGGCCGTCCGTAGCATTTTTTTCCGGAACACTTTACGGCCACAGTTTTCAGCAGATTTTCACCAAATTTTCACACAAATTTCTTTAGCCGGTGAAGAAGAATGTAACGACGGCGATTTTTGAATTTCGAAAAAAATGGCGAAGATATGTCTGTTTGAAATTTTAAAAAACAAAAAATTTGAAAAAATTGAAATTTTTTTGGTGTAAAAAAATTGCCACTTCTTATTGTTATTTTTTTTAGTACGGAGAAATTTCATTCTTAACCCATTACGAGGGGCACACATCCGTAGGCCAATGAGCCCATTATTTCTACCTTGACACTTTTTTTTAAATTAAAAAAAAAGCGCAAATTTAAAAAGAAAACTCGGAAAATTAAAAACAAATAAAACTCGGAAAATTTTTAAAAAAAAATTCCCCCTCCCTTATACTTCCCCATCATTATACTTCCCCTCCCATATACTTCCCCCTCCCTTGTACGTCCCCTCCATTATACTTCCCCCTCCTATATTGTTACTTCGCTTTAAGTAAGTTTTCGTTGGATGCTCTTCAAACCAGTACTTTTTCGGCGTTTCCTCGTTTTCCATGGTTTCGTCCGAGAAGATTATTTTTCCTGAGTTATCCACGGTCTTTCGCCTCAAAAAACCCACCCCAACTATGTAGGTTAGAGTGCTTTTACTTTAGTAAACCTTATTTAAAACTTCTAAATTGTTAAAAACATAAAATTGGTTTCAAAAGTAATATAATAAACTTCAAAAATTGTTTAAAAAAATTATTAAGTTTCAAACTTTAAAGTTGTACACTCGGGAAATCAGAGGCACGAGTTTTACTGCTTGAAAAAAAATATTTTATAGCCTTGTTTACGTCATTAAAGCCGCGAAATGTTCGAAGTTTTGTACAAGAATAAAAATAGAAACAAGAATTTTTTTTTATGGATAACGATTTTTCGGTTAATGTTTGAATGTACCCGCCGGGTTTATACCATTCCGT
The DNA here is from genome assembly GCA_014119065.1 of Orius insidiosus. NCBI lineage: Eukaryota > Metazoa > Arthropoda > Insecta > Hemiptera > Anthocoridae > Orius > Orius insidiosus. The sequence goes on along the minus strand of JACGAQ010000178.1, from coordinate 125,065 downwards.
GGATTCTTAAGACGTTGCCACGGCTGACTGAATCTCCCCATATACAGGAAACTAATATAAGTTAGTCCCGGGCTCTCTCATTTAAGTTCCTCCGACCGTGCAAGAGAGTTAGAAGCCATTCTTACTCAATTTATGCCATCTAGATAACAAAATGTTTCTCTCGCTAAGCAATTTGAAAATTATTTCACGACTTTTGTTTAATTAAACTTTTTTTTCAGGTAAACTTTGAACTTCTACTCGGTTGGGAAGCTAGTCCATGCGAAAATTTTCCACTTCACTTATTATAAACGAAATGCAAGGTACCTGCATGTTTTTTGGTGATGTTTAAAAAAGTGTTTTTACTATTTTACGTCGAATATTCCCGGTGACGCGCAACACTTCACATAACTGTGTGAATGGGCTGTATATAAATCTTGTTTATAGCGTGGTTAAACTCGGTTATGGGTTCAATGGACAGTAAAATTTATCAACAAACTTCTACTTGATTTCCTCTTCCTTAATAACCATGTTATAATACGCCCTCCCATACGAAAACAGCATAAATCATAAATATTTACCGCACGGTAGAAAACTTAGCGGTGACTAGCAAAATTCCAAGTTAATGGAAGTAAAACCGTTCAGCGAAATTGGGCTTCGTCAGGATTTTGTACACCTTTTTCTTCAAGATCATTCTGATTTTAGCTTTTTCAATGTTGCTGCACCTGCACTGTAAAATTTTCAAAGGGTATCAAAATAACTTCCTTTGAAGCATCTAAAATCGAAATGTTTTTGTTAACTTTTCAATAATGGCACAAAATAGAAAAAAAATGGACAATTTCTCTGGAATATTCAACAGCGTTGAAATGGTGTTATGGCGGTTTATCGGGGATGAGAGAGAAAAAGGAAAAAAAGAATCCGTAGTGATAGAATTAGCTTCGGTTATTTTTTCCGCTTCATATTTTTTCTTCGTATATTCTCATATTTTCCATTTTTCGTGGAAAAATTTTTTTAAATAATTATAATACTCGTTTTGGAAGAAGTAATTTAACTTTCTCCGGAGCCCTTTTTTACAAAACTTGAGTTATCACGAAAAGAGTCAATAAAAGTGCTATCAAAACAACTCTTTGACATAAAGATAAGGTCTATTCGTCTCAAGCTAGACTTTTATCCGGACAACAAAAGGAGCTTAAAACTTCTTCCCTTCTTTTTCTCTCATGGGTGGTTTTGAAAATTTTCTTTTTTAAATAAGTATAAGCTTTGTTCCAAACGCAGTTTGAAACTGGTTTGAAACCCTAGAAGCATGCGCAGAAGGATTTTCACGTCAGATGTCTCGATTTGAAACGATTTGAACGACGATTGACGTTCAAATCCTTCTGCGCATGCTTCAAGGGTTTCAAACCAGTTTGAAACTGCGGTTGGAACAATGCTAATATGAAAACTAGTCTGCAGTTGCCGCCTAACTTAAACAGATGGAGCAATATGGGAGGGGGAAGTATAAAGGTGGGGAAAATTTTCTAAAAAAAAGAACTTGCAAAAATTTTTCAGAAAAAAAGCGCAAATTTAAAAACGAAAACCCGTAAAATTTTTCAAAAAACAAACTTGGAAAATTTTTCAAAAAAAAAGAAAACTTGGAAAATTTTCCGAAAAAAAACTTCCCCCTCCGTTATACTTCCCCTCCCTTACACTCCCCCCTTCATTATACTTTCGTTCCCTTATACTTCCCCCTCCGTTATACTTCCCCTCCGTTATACTTCCCCCTCCGTTAGGGGGGGATGATTAGTCGTCGGGTTTTTGGGAAAGGGTCCTCCAGTTTTTTTTCATTTTCAGATTCTAGACCTCTTGGTGAATACACCCATTTAATATTTAAGTTGAGTTCGCCATTTTTTCCCCTTTAAATACGTAAAAACCGAAACTTTAAAATGCGAATATCTCGAAACTACGTTTTGTCGAGTTCGCCCTTCGTACCCGGAGCGCCTCATATATCCTCTGATTTTGCCAATTTGGCAAAAAGATTTCGTCATTGAGGGTATCACAATATCAATAGTGTGATAGTTTTGAAGGGCGATGTCTACTCTAAGCACGTCTGGAACTAAAATAAGTTCGGTCGTTTTCCTAATGCGTTTCTGAAAAGTAAAGGGGGGGTGGTTGAAGCCTTGGAGAATAAGATTTACATAATTGGAACAAACATGGCGTTCCCCCTGGATGAGAGGTTTTGTTAAAGGAGGTTCGGGGGTGGTGCCTATGAGGGTAGAATCTAATCTAATTAGTGGAACCTCTCTTCTCCGATCATGTTACACGCTAAACTTAATCATTAAATAAACTAACATCGGTTCCTTTACCGTTTCACGGAAAACGCGAAAATTGTTATTTGGGAGGAAAATCGTCTCTAAGCTTCTTTCAATCGGAAATGATGAGGGATGATTAAAACCGTTTTAAAACGGATTATAATATTCATGAGCTCATCACAACCATTGGGAAAACATCAATTTTTCTAATTTCCTTCTTTTGACCTTAAAGCTTCCCCTCACGTTTTTTGGCCAACTCAATTTTTTTGAACCTTCATCTTTTTTCTTAAATAAACTATCACTATTGTCACCCTAGACAGAATCTTTTAGAAAATTTATCTTTTAAGGTTATTGTTTTGTCGAAAATTGAAGGAAGACTCCCTAACGTCCAATAAAAGGGGAGGGACAAATCTCTTAAAAAATGGGATTTCTCGGTTAGAAAAAAGCACTAGGAAAAGGGGAGAAAAACTTATCAAAAAGCGCAAAAATCCTGAAAGAAAAAAGTCTCTAGGCCTCCTTTTAGTCCGAAGTTTGCCGGAAAATTGACTTTCTTAAAGAGACGTTGTTGGATTGGGCGATTGTATATTCGGCCAATTAAAGGAGTAATGACTTTACCTGGATACAGACATGTAAATTCGGCCAACTTGTGGAACAGTGTTTTTGTAAATTCGGTCAACTTGTGGAAATAGTTGATATGTAAATTCGGTCAAAATTATATGAAACAGGATTCCCCATTCCCACCCCAAATATGGGCTCAATCATCTTGGAAGTGCAACAGGGCCACTAATTGTGAGTCGTTTCATGCACATTTTAAAGAAAATATTATTTCCCCTCACCCATCCATTCTCATATTTTGTATACTGTTGTATGCATTAGAGAACAAAACATATTATGTAAAAATGAACACAACATTAACCAGAAATACAAAATAAAAATATAGGAGGGGGAAGTATAAGAAAGGGGAAGTATAAAGGAGGGAAAGTATAAGGGATGGGAAGTTTAACGGAGGGGGAAGTGTAATGGAGTAGAAGTATAACGGAGGGGAAACTATAGAGTAAAAATTTGTAAAAAAAGGTTTTTATTTTATATTTCTTTTATTGGTACATTTTTTATAAACAGACTCGCCTCAAGCATTAATTGGCCGACTTTACTTTAAAGCCTAAAACCAAAGTTTGGCCGAATTTACCAACTCGTCAAGGGGCAGATGATACGGGCAGGTATAGGATTGGCCGAATTTACTACCGCAAGTTGGATTACCCTCTATGTAAGGATTTTGGGCCCTTTCAGACTCGGTAGTATGTTTTTTTCTTTCTCAAAATGAAGTTATTGTGAAACCCTCAGTGTGGCGGTCTTTTGAAAAAGGTCTCCCAGACTCCGTAGAGAAAAATGGATTTACTGATCAAAAATTTCGATTTTTTTTTCGAAATTCGCAAATATGGCGGGCATCAGGCTGTCTTAAGTTTTGTTCAATTTGCTGCGGCCATCTTGCCTTTTCACCAAGTACTCCTGGAGTACGAATTTAATATGGGGTGTTCTCCTCCGTACCGTGTGGCCTGACTGGGCGAAGACCAATTTTTTTCTACCTTGATACTGAAAAAATATCTTTAGTCTCTAGGAATGAAAAATGAGTGAATTGCGCTTCTTTTAGTATGTTCCCGTGGCCCTCCAGACGAGTCAGTTTTACCACCTATAAACTCAGATTTATTTCAGACGAAAATCAATTTTATTAGAACTCCTCTTTATTTAAACTTTGACCCATTTTCAACCTGTTTATTTTTTTCTCTTTCTAAACCCATCAAGGAGAGTGTAAATGTAATTTAAATCGCCATTTCGATTTACCTCATGTTTAACCAATGAGAGTAAGAAAACAAGGGAGCAAAAAAATAGATAAAAATCGTACTAGTCACAGAAGCCGCATTTCCTCCTTTCTAAAAGCTTTCTTACCCCAACGCTATTTCAACAATTCGAAATAATTCATTTAAAAAACTTAATGAGTAATAAAAAAACTAACCTCCCCACCGCTAACTTGATCGAGCGAGTTTATATGACACAGAGAACATGCTCGGAATACATGAATAGAAATGAGCAAAGTATTATTTTCTATATGGGAAGCACACGCGGGTAAATTTCTCTTCATATTTGTTCAACCTGTACGTGATAACGATTAAAAGTTTTTCAATATTAAATTTTAACGTAAATTAAAAAAAAAGAAATAACGGACACATAACCATTAAACTTGTTTATACAACCTTGTTTGTTTTAATTTGTTTAGCGCTGATTTTTTTTTAGGACATGTTTATTCTAGATACATAAAAACGTTTTTATGTTTGTTGACGTATAAAATGCCCTTTTTTACGCTCAATTTAAATTAGAGTAAACATAGATTGAAAAAAAGTGACTTTTTCTGATTGAAGATTTTTTTTATATTTAATAATTTTTTATAACGAACGAAATTCTGTTTTTTGCTCCCTTTTGTTCGATTTAAATCGGTGTAAACAAAGATTAATAACTCCCCTTCTAGTCGTTTGATCTGAAGAGGGCACTTGAAGCCACCCTACGAACGGTTTTTTTTAGTCTTTTCTAAGCGTCGAGGACTAGCCGAACCACTTTTCTCACAGTATTTATTAAACACACATAAACAGGGTTATTGAATCGTAATGACCCCCCCTACTCTACTCATTTTCGAACCTTTTTCTCCCTATCGTCATACTTTTGTAGTTTGATAGACAAGGCAACAATGGGTACTTAGACACGACAATACCTCATCTAATCAATTGAACAGGCGTGTCATTGCACCCTTTCTTTTCTATTTTTTAAATTCATTTTTGGGAGAAAAAAAATGAAATTTTCGCTATTGGTATACAGGGTGTCCGGAAACAACGTCTGTGCCATGTTAATTTTCATTTCTGAGATAAAAATTGGTGTTAACTTGAAAAGTACTTGTTTGAAAAGCTTCCAACGAAAACTTCCTTAAAGAGAAGAAACGGTTCGATTTTCCAGTGGAGGGGGAAGTATAACGGAGGGGGAAGAATATGGGAGGGGAAGTATAACAGGGGGAAGTATAAGATAGGCGAAGTATTAGAGAGAGAAGTTTTTTTTGTTCTTTTTCGAAAAATTTTCCAAGTTTGTTTTTTCGAAAAAATTTCTAAGATTTTTCAAGAAATTTCTAAGTTTTTTTTTTTTGAAAAATTTTCCGTTTTTTTTTTAATTTTCCGATTTTTTTAAATTTTCCGATTTTTTTTTTAATTTTCCGCTTTTTTTTTTTTTTAAATTTTCCGATTTTTTTTAATTTTCCGGTTTTTTAAAAAATTTTTTTAAGTGTCAAGGTAGAAATAATGGGCTCTTTGGCCTAGGGATGTGCCTCTCATAATGGGTAGAAGAATGAAATTTCTCCCTACTAAAAAAATAATAATTAAAAAGTGGCAACTTTTTTACACCAAAAATTCTTTAATGTAAGGAGTAATTGGTAAAAATTTGGTGAAAATCGGTTGAAAACTGTGGCCGTAAAGTGTTCCGGAAAAATTCTACGGCCGGCCGGCACCACAGACAAAGTTGAGATCGGTAAAGGTCAATATTCGAATTGACCCTCCGGGGTCTGGAAGACCCATCCCCAAAAACCCGACGTGGAGGGTATCACAATAACTTCTTTAAGGAAGTTAAAAAAAATCCCTTTTCAACCGATTAAAAGGCGTTTTCTAATAACCAAGAAACCTTTAACCTGATTTTTAGAGTTTTTGAGCCTCTCCTAACTTCATTTTCAGTCGTTTTCTAAGTTATTTGGTCTACTTTTTGTGTTTAAACTAAAGGTTAAACTATACAGGGTGTTCCAACGTTTTGATTTTCTGTCATTGTTTCTAATTTGTCTGGACTAAAAAGTTAGAAAAATAGAAAGGATTCAAGAATTACAATAGCTAAATTGAGTTAGTGGCCTTAAAATAAACCCCAGGACAATAATGACTGTCTTTGTAAATTTATGGCCAACTTTCCTTTAATCGCTTTATTACGGGAGGTTTCAGAAAAGCAATTTACCTTTACACAAACGCGGCTGAAGGCTTTATCCAATCCGGTTTTCATTCCTTCAAAGAAAAGGGAGGAGTTCGAACGGGGGTGTTTCGCGCGGGCGGGGAGGGAAGCATCTCTTGTCAGTTTCGACCAAAAAAGGGGTAAACGTTTTAAAATTAGTTTTCAAAACTCATTACCGAACGCGTTAAGATAAATTAAAATTATCAATACGGTTTTGATAGGCATTGATAAATATTCATCCTGTAATGGACCTCCCCGCCAACCTCCCTGAATATAAAACGACCCATTCCTCCTCCTTTTCTTAACTTTCAAACTCATCCAATTTTCTTTCTTTTGACGGAATATCTTATTTTAGACCAAGTTAAAAAGATTAGCATTTATTTTTAAAAAAAGAAAAGAGATAACAATTTTTCAGAATTCGACGAGAATAGCCAGAAAATAAAAGGCTATCGCCACCTCTGAGGGTACTATTTTTTCTGACCTCTCAAAAGTTATCGAAATTTTTTTTCACCCGAAAGTTGCGGAAAAATTTCGGAAAATTCTCAAAGATGCGTCTTTAGATGCTAAACAATATGCAAAAAAATGAGCTCAGTGGGATCATTAATTCTCGAGATATTGAGGATTTCCTAAAAAAGGATAAATCCGTTTTTCTCGAAAACTGTTCGGTTTTTTGATTTGAAAATGTCAGTTCTTAAAGAGGTATATTCTGGAATTTTTTGGCCAAAAATGTCTTCAAAGTAAAAGGAACACTATTTTTATGCATAAAGTGTACAGCGAAAAGTGAAAGATTAAACGTTTTTTAACGATGTTTTACGCGTGTTACAAATGGTTGAGATTTCTGAGGCGACTATATCGCTCTAAAAGGTGTGAACACGTAGACGCGTATGGGTGTAATTGAGGATCCCTGAGGGCACCCCCCGGTCTCGCTTCACTTGTGGCGAACTGCCTTTTATATGCAGACAAACACACTCGCACGTTCACTGGTAGCCACGGCGCACGCACATTTTCCCACACTTCTCGACCGCCCCGTCTAGTCGAGACACGAATCCTCCGTCCAAACAAAAGGATAAATCATCGATTTGTAACCTTTGTCTTTCTTAAGAAAATGATTTATTTGACACATCAGAAAATCATAATTAATAAAAATTCCTTTAGTTTCCCGGCTTTACTAAACTAATTTCATGGTTTTCCTTTAGGCATAAACCTATATCTGGCATCATCCACGAAATTTTTCATTTCATTTGTTTATGCTAATTTTGCTATCTTTTCATCAGCTCATATTTTATGGATTTAATAATATAACCGGAGGACAATATATTGACGAGATTGATAAGAAATATAAAAATATCCTCATTTTTGAATAATTTTTTTCCACGCTTTCTCCAAATGAAGGTTTCAGGGTCGTGACCCGTTGTTTGAAATCTCGGGACGAATATGGGAATAAAAAATTTTTTTTCATCGTTTAGTTAAGTTTAAAGTTCATCGACCCAGTCAGTTTTTTTACCCCTCCCTTTCTTTTTTCTTTTCCTTTTTGTTTTCGGCCTTTTCTTCCCCTCCGTTCATTTATACTCAGATTTTCTGGACCTCCTCCTTTAAGAAAATTGTTATTGTGCAACTTTTTAATTTTTCATTTCACTAATGGGTTTGTTCATTAAAGCCTGGGGGGGGGGGGGGGGTTGGCGCGAAAGAAAAGTTTTTTGTTTCTTTCTTTTAGGTGGATTTTTTTGTGTAGGTAAAAACATTTTTTAAACTAAATTTTCTAAGCCATTTTTTTCTGAAAACTCCAAAATTGGAATAATTATTAAAACTAAAATTTTATAATTAAATTTTTTCGTGAATGTGAATTTACAGCTAAAATAATCGATTCTCAACCCCTGGGGGCGGCGGAGGTGGCTGAGAGGCGGAGATCAAAATTAGGACGATAAGGGAGAGATGTCCCAATTTCGAGTAAAATTGGGCGTTTTTAAAAAAACTTTTTCTTCTAACTTTCTTATTAATCGATTAGAAAATAACATTTATGAAAAAACTTTTATTTGATAGATTTGAAAATAACTATTAAAACAATTTTTATTACAAAAGTTTAATCATAAAAGTGTCTGTAAAAAAAAATTAAAAAATGAAAGTTAACTTTTTTTTTACTATCAAACAATTAACCAATAGTAGAGGAAGAAATTACAGTGACGCGTTTCGGCTTAAAAAGCCTCGTCAGGTGAGCATCAACCCCCTTGCGGAATACACACGCAATAAAAATAAAAATTTAAAAGTTATCTTTTATTTTCGACCCCTGTTTGAAACATTGGGATATGATGAACAGAGAGATTTGAGCATTGGCAAATAATTTTTAAAAAAATTTTTGTTTTAAAAATTATGATTTATGTGATAGTTTGAATTTGATGAGTTCGGAGATGGGTCGGGATGATATTAAACACGGGGATGTTATATTGCCGGGCGGGATGAGGCCACCCTTTCAACACAACCGCTCCCTGATAAATGCCCCGGACCCCCCTACGCTAATATATCACACCCCCTATCTCTCTATTCACATTCCATGTATTTTTATTGCTCTTCTAAATTTAAAAATATAATAAATCTACAAAACCCGTCGGACCCTAAACCATTCCGTTTCGAAATTATGTCCTCCCCCCTCCACCCCCCGTTCCGCCCCCGCGAGGCCATCATGATAAATAAACGACTTCGAATTCTGCCACATTTCCCCACCCTTCATTTCACTCCATTTTGTTTTTCCTCGTATTATATTTTTTTAATTAAAAAAAATAAATCAACATTATGCAATAAAAATAGAGAAAGTAGATAAAACACGAAAATTCTTCTTGTTGCATAATAGAAAAACGAGAAAGACGACGATTTTTTATGTTTTCACTTAGCCACGAGAGTGATTTCCGGCCATAAATCGTTATTGTTTTTTTTTTTGTAAGTTTTCTTTGCGGTAGTGGCTTTTTTTTCGGGCGAGGGAGGAATTTTCACCGTTTTTCCCCAAATTTTCGCACAATCTTTCTAAATAGTTTAACGTGAAATTGTGAAATTCTCGAGAGTGATTTTTGAATTTGCAAAAAATGGCGGAGATGTATCTGCTTGAAACTTTAGAACTGCGCTGCGACCGCGGTTCGTTCGTCCAAATTTCACCAAATTTTCACCAAATGCTCCTCACATTTTTCAAGAGTTTTTGGCGAAATTTTTTTTTTTTTTATAGTAGAGAGAAATGTGAAACATTCACCACGGGAGTGAGGGGCATGCCTTCTCAAATTTTATACAACCGTTTTGCCTCAAATTTTCACTCGATCTTCCTAAATGGTTAAACGAGAAATCCCGGAGAGCGATTTTTGACCCGTTCGATCAATGAGGAAGTTCCGTTTGGGTTATCTCCAGACATTAAAGCGATTTTTGAATTTCCTAAAAATGGCGGAGATGTGCCTTTTGGAAATTTTAAAAACTGAGCTGCGGCCGAAACGTTCTTCCGAATTTCACCAAATTTTCACCAAATACTCCTAACATTTTTCAAGAATTTTTGGCGTAAAAAATTTTTTTTTTTTATATAGTAGAGAGAAATGTGAAACATTCCCTTCAGGAGTGAGGGGCATCCCTTCTCAAATTTTATACAACCGTTTTGCCCCAAATTTTCACTCAATCTTCCTAAATGGTTTAATGAGAAATCCCGGAGAGCGATTTTTGACCCTTTTGAGCAATGAGGAAGTTCCGTTTGGGTTATCTCCAGACATTATAATGATATGCAGATGAGAAAATGGACGTAAGAAAGGAGCTTTTCAAGAATTTTTAGCGTAAAAAAATAGATTTTTTTTTTTATAGTAGAGAGAAATGTGAAACATTCCCACGGGAGTGAGGGGCATCCCTTTTCAAACTTTATGCAACCGTTTTGCCCCAAATTTTCTCTCAATCTTCCACGAGAAATCCCCGAGAGCGATATTGACACCGTCGAGCAATGAGGAAGTTCCGTTTGGGTTATCTCCAGACATTATAATGATATTCAGATGAGAAAATGGACGGAAACTTGAAGAAAGTAGCTTCTTTAAAATTTTCACCTTCAAAGTTACCTTTCGAATCCCTGAGAAAAAAAAAGGGTGAAAAACGTGAACGCGGGGGGTGTTTTAAAGATGGTCGAGGAGGATGAGTTCGATTAACTGATATTAGCAAGTCCGAATGAATTACCATCCATTAAACTCTGACTTCAAAGCAGGTCTAAAACTTCATTTTCATTTAACTAAAGTAATTTATAACTTTTCTCCTCCAAACTGAAAAGTTGTTTGTATTAATAGCCGAGGGAGAGAACCCCTCAAAAGCTTTTCTTTCCACTCTTTTTTAATTATGGTCAGAATCTTTTTAAATTAACCCAAAATCACTTTTCTTTATTTAAAAGCATTATTTTTATTGAATAATATGAATATTAAACCGGGCATTTTCGTATCTGATATGGGGGATTTAATATTTTATATCGATTGTCAATATTGGGACGGAAACTGCACATAAAGCCTTGTTGTCAAATCAGATTCTCCCTTCCCCTTTTAAATCGATCAAACAAATAGAAAAAAAAATCCCTTTTTAAAGTCACGCTTTTCTGGTTTTCTCCATATGGGAAAATAATGAGAGTAAGAATGTTCAATTGCATTCCAGGCTTGTCTTGGAGGGGAAAAATCCCGTCCCAATTATTCACAACATTAAACTGTGGAAGGGCCCCCGATAGTGGAAGGGGTTGTACGTGGTACTTTTCGAATGAAACGACGTGATACGAATTTCGAAAAATAAGGTCAATAGATGAGATAAAAAATTATACTTTTTGTCCTGAAAAATTTTGGCTTTAAATGTCGTGGTAGGAAGTTGGTAGGTTAGATAAAATTGTACCCAATATTTTAATGGCATTCTTCTTTTATGATTTAAATACATATTCATAAGAAAATCGTAATGTCTCGTTTTTGGTGTTTCGGTCACGTTGGCAGGCGTGTGGAATTTCGATATAAGCCTGAAAATTTATGAATAAAAACGCAGTCTACGCATAAATTTCGGGGTTTTTGGACTGTGTAGAATGATTTTTAACTTCCTTAAAGATGTTATTGTGATACCCTCCTCGTCGGGTTTTTTGGGAAGGGTCTTCCAGACCCCAGAGGGTCAAATCGAATATTGATCTTTACCGATCTCAACTTTGTCTGTGGTGCCGGCCGTCCGTAGCATTTTTCCGGAACACTTTACGGCCACAGTTTTCAACAAATTTTTTTCTTTAGCCGGTGAATAAGAATGTAACGAGGGCGATTTTTGAATTTCGGAAAAATGGCGGAGATAATATGTCTGTTTGAAATTTTAAAAAATTCGCTGCGGCCGAACCGTTGGTCCGATTTTCACCAAATTTTCACCAAATTTTCACCAATTACTCCTTATATTTTTTACGAATTTTTGGTGTAAAAAAATTGCCACTTTTAATTATTTTTTTTTTAGTAGGGAGAAATTTCATACTTCACCCATTACGAGAGGCACATCCGTTGGCCAAAGAGCCCATTATTTGACACTTAAAAAAATTTTCGATAAAAAGAACTTAAAAATTTTTTCAAAAAAAACTTCCCCCTCCGTTACACTTCCTCTATCTTATACATCCCCCCCTTTATACTTTCCCCCTTTATACATCCCCTCCTTTATACTTCCCCCTCTTCTACTTCCCCCTCCTTTATACTTTCCCCTCCTTTATACTTCCCCTCCCTTATACTCCCCCCCCCCTAATACTCCCCCCTCCGTTGTACGAACACTCCGTCATACTTCCCCCTCCTATATTGTTACTTCTCTTTAAGGAAGTTTTCATTGGAGGCTCTTCAAACCAGTACTTTGAAGGCATTTTGCATAGCGAAAAAAAATAGAAAATTCTTTATCAAATATTTTCTCTGTTTCAGGTATGCGAAAAAATAATAAACGCCCTAAATCGAGCATGTGGGTATGTAATGAAAAAATCAACCGCCATAAAAAATTCAAAGAATTTAAAATAACGTAAATTTAATTAATTATAAAAAACGAAAAAGGAGGTGGGGGTAAAAAATGAATTTTCTCTCCAACCCTCTTCGAGTACCTTTTCCGATGTATTAAATATTGATGGAGTTGAGCAATTCTAACTAAGGCCCCTTGAATAATTTGATTGCGCTAGCCTTTCACAAACTTTCTAAAGCAAATATACTTTAAGATTCTAATAAAACAGAACTTGTTTGCTTTGAGACTTGATGAAACTTGACGTTTAATACGTTAAGTTTAATATAGAGAAAAAAATTTTTTTCTTAAAATTACATTAAAAAAATCTTTTCTTTTTTCTCCTTCTCCCACCAAAAAAAACCGTTTCCCTTTTCTAAAGATATTTTTTTTACCCTCCCCTTCCCATCGATGAATTCAATAAAAACATAAACATGATATTTCAAACAAAAAGCATATGGAATCCGCTGGAAAATTATTTATGCATTCAGAAGCTCTTTTCTTTTTGTCAATTGAAATGTATTCATTTATTCGGGAAGCCTTCTCTGGCGGAATAATACATTCATGTATTCAATACTATCCCATTTCCATTATCATGCAAATATTATATTTATTAACTTTAATGTGCTTAGTTATTCCGTCTAATACGTTTTCTAAGTTTTAAATTTCTTACTTTTTAATTAAAAAAAGAACCATTTTAAAATTTAAACATTAGTCAAGTTGACACAGTTTTTTTGTTTCTGAAAAAAAAAAAACAATAAATTTAACATTTTTTAAAGATTTGTGTGGGGAGGAAAAAAAAAATGAAATTTATAGGGGGTGGAAATGAGATTTCTGCATGTTGGAATATATCCAAAAACTCTAAAGAATAAATAGTCGTTTAATACGGAAAAATAAATCATGAATGTCTTTGTATATCAAGTTTCTATTTCAACGAATTTATTTCTGGCGTTGACAATTTAAATTATGTTTCGAAAAAAAATTTATTTATCAAAATTTATCTTTTAAGCGCTCTGTGAATTTTTAAAGAAATAACGAAAGCTTTAATTTTAATATTAAAATTAGTTCCAAAACTTTTTGGTTTTCTCCAATTTTCCACCAAAAAAGGGCCAATTTTTGAAGAAAACTAAAAATGTCATGAAAAAAAATGAACATTACTTTTAGTTTTTAAGGAAAGTAGGTAATTCCTTATGGCAAAAAAATATTTTGTCGTTTCATAAAAAACTCTCGCGTCCAATCACCGCTTTTAGGTAAATTTTTTTTCTCAGAAAACTTGTTTTCTTTATAACGGCTTCAATCCAATTCATTTTACTCACAGACGAGAGAAAGAGACTTCAATCTAATATAAAAGAAACTCTTTTCTCGGGCCAATATACAAAAAAGAAAAAAGTATATATATCTTTTTTCGCAATTTATTTAGGAAAATGGGAAATCCTCTTTTTTTATTTTGTGCTTACGCGTTTTAAAGTCTCCTTTGAAGATAGGAAAAAATGTTTCTTTATTAGATTTAAAGTGTTTTTTAATTAAAGTATAGGAGAGTTTTATTTATGGTTTTTGGAGAGTTATTGCTGAGATAAATCAACACCTTGTTAAAAGCGAGGCTCGAATGTGTTTGTTAATTTGAAACAAGTTGTATAACAAATAGGAACCAATAAGTAACGCGGGACCCGGGGCCCCTCGTTTCCGCCAACTGATAAACTTAAACTTCGCACAAGAACAACATTTCTTTAGAACAATAATTTTCTAACCCCGACTTCCCGAAAGCCATTAGTCACACCCTATGCGAGGGAGAAAAAAAATTTTCCGGGGGGAAAAAGTTGGAATTAAAAAGTTTTTTAACATTAATTTTTTAAGGCAAGGATAAAATCATGTTACATCAGATTAATTATTATTCGAGAAATCAGTATTACCATCCTCTCAATTTAAAAAATAGCCCACTGTGAATAAACTTATCGATACAGTTGGTTGAACTGATAACTTTTTTTTTCAGGACTATAAACGCCATTTTGAAAGATTTATTAAATAAACGTTTTTAAAGTTGATGTGGTTTTTGGCGTAAAAACGTTTTCGGAATTAAACCGTTCCAGAAGATTTGTGACCGATATAAAAAGCAATGGTTAAAACGGAAGAGAGAGGTGGTCGAAGAAGGGGGGTCATGGGACTCCTTTTTTTATTTAATGGCTAATTTGAAATTCAATAGGAGTCACGAGATAGAGCATGTAACGCGCGCCCGGCTCCAATTTTCATTTGAGTGTACAAAGAAAACGGGAGTAATTAAACAAAGTAATCATGAAATCAATGCGTCGAATATTAAGAAGCCAAAGTCAAGAATTGTGTTTAATTTGACTTAAAAGTAGAAATAAAAGGAGTAATATAGGCTTTTAAAATTAATTATTTAAAAAGACATAGCTCCGCCATTTTTTCAAAATTCAAAAATCGTTAGAATTTCTAATTCAACCTTTTAGGAAGATTGTGTGAAAATTTGGTGAAAATCTGTTGAGAATTATGGCTATAATTCGGATAAACGGGGTTTGGATGACCTTTCCAAAAAAACCTGACATGGAGGGTAAAACAATAACGTTTTGTAGGCAGTTTTAAAATAGATTTTATATAATATTAACTTTCTCAAAGAGAATACTTATTACATTTTTAAAAAATTGTCTTTGAGCTAAAATTAAATCAAAATTTGAGGACGAAAGGGTTCCAGACAAAACAAAAAAAAATCTTTTTTGTATGCTTCTAAAAAACCTTTTATCTTTAAATTTTGATTTAATTTTAGCACAAAGACAATTTTAACTTCTATAAAGAAGTTATTGTGATACCCTCCAAGTCGGGTTTTTTGGAAAGGTCATCCAAACCACGTTTATCCGAATTTTAGCCATAATTCTCAACAGATTTTCACCAAATTTTCACACAATCTTCCTAAATGGTTGAACTAGAAATTCTCATGATTTTTGAATTTCGAATATTGGTCTTCCAATCCCCAATCAAATCGAATATTGATCTTTACCGCTCTCGACTTTGTCTGTGGTGCCGGCCGGCCGTCCGTAGCATTTTTTCCGGAACACTTTACGGCCACATTTCAACTGATTTTCACCAATTACTCCTTATATTTTTCAAGAATTTTTGGTAAAATAAATTATCATTTTTTTACATTAACCTATCATTTTAGTAGGGAGAAATTTCATTCTTACACCTGCTACACGAGGGACCTCCCTAGGGCAAAATTCCCTTTATTTCTACCTTCTAACTTGAAATTTTTTGAAAAAAAAAAATTCCCCCTCCGTTATACTTTCCCTCGTTTGTACTTCCCCTTCCCTTATACTTCCCCTCCTTCATACTTCCCCTCCTTTTTACTTCCTCCTCCGTTATACTTCCCATTCTTTATACTTCCCCTCCTATATTTTTACTTCTCTTTAAGGAAGTTTTCGTTGGAAGCTTTTCAAACTAGTACTTTTTTACGATTTTCTAAAATTTTTTTTGCTAAAATAACGATTTTCTGTTATAAATTTCATACTTCCACCCGTTGCGAGAGTCTCATCGCTAGGGCAAAGATCCCATGATTTCTACCTTGATACTTGGCGATGCCTGTTAGGACGTGATTACTTTCGGACGAGATGGTGCCCCTTTTTAAGAAAAAAAAATTTAAATTAATTTTATTGGCCTGCTTCTTCCACGGCCGAGAAACGCCTTTAAACCAAAATTTGGTGAAAATCGGTTGAAAATGATGGCTATGATTCGGAAAAACCTGACAAATAGGGTAAAACAATATGGCTTGCAGGCAGTTTTAAAAATATTTTATGTAATATTAACTTTCTCAAAGAGAATTGCCTATTGCATTTTTTATAAATTGTCTTTGTGTTAAAATTAAATCAAAATTTAAAGAAGAAAGGGGCTCCAGACAAAAAATCCATCTTTTTTGTATGCTTCTCAAAAACCTTTTATCTTTCTAGGAAAATTGTATTTATATCTGAAAGCTAAAACTATCTTTGAGCCCCATTTTTCCCCGGTGGGACCTTCCTCGGGGGTGTGAGTAAAATAAGGACAGAGAGACGGTTTGCCAGAGGGGGAGGGTTCAATAATAAAAAGTTAGCGTTCAAATCAAGTTTGTTTACAAGGACTACGAAGCTTTACCCTATTCAATTAAGGGCCCCTGAGAGGAAAAATTTAATAAAAACCATTTCCCCGCAGTCAGTTTTTATTTTTAAAATAAAACTCCCGGGATTACTCAGACTTCGAAACAAAATGTGAATTTTCTCTGGAAAATGATATAAAAAAAATTAAAAACCTCTTTTTTTAGGGCACGCAAACGCGCCACTCTAAATCCTCTCATGGCATTTTTCCCACCCGTAGATCAACACATAAAAATTATAAGAAGAGCTCATGGAAATTATCGGCCAATAAAACTTGTAATGAGTCCGGACCACAAAAGAACAGCTATTAGTATTCCTACTCTAATTACAAGCCATAAACTAACATCGTATAATTACGTTGAATTACTATAGTTAACAGTTTCATGGCCTGAAGTATGAAACCCATTAAACCAATATTTTTTTAAACAATAATTTCTATAAATTCTCACGTTTTTCTTACAATTCCTTTTAACAAAAAAGGGAGCGAAAAAAGTGGAAAACAAGAGGATATTTTTCTCGACCTTTTATCCGGATGAGTCATGGGTTAAAAAAATATATCCTTTATAAGTTGTAAACAAATATAAATCAAATGTGACGTCCGCATTAGCTTAACTGATTTCGCCCAGTGTTGCAAAAAAAAATTACTATATGACCAAACTTATAAATTTACATATTCCATTATATCAAAATAAAAAAATGTCTGGAATAAGAAGTGACTCAACTTTTTTTTTGCAAAAAGAAAGTTCTTTATAAATATATAAGCCATTAAATTATGTACATATATTTTTTTAATCAGTTTTTGGAGAAAATCATTTTTTTTTTTTTTTTCAATTTTGAAAATCCTAATGTCTTACACCTTTTTGAGAAAATCTTAGATTTTTAAGAAAATCGTAAAAAAGTAGACGTTTGAAGAGCTTCCAACGAAAAATTCCTTAATAAGAAGTAAAAATATAGGAGGGAAAGTATGAAGGAGGGGAAGTATAATGGAGAGGGAAGTACAATGGAGGGGAAGTATAACAGAGGAGGAAGTATAAAGGAGGGGAAGTATAACGGAGATGAAAGCTGTTATTTTCTTTTTGAAAACATGCGATTTTTAAGAAAATCGTAAAAAAGTACTAGTTTGAAGACTTTCCTACGAAAAATTCCTTAATAATAAGTAAAAATATGGAAGGGGAAGTATAATGGAGGATGAAGTATAAAGAAGGGGAAGTGTAATGGTGGAGGAAGTATAAAGTAGGGGAAGTATAACAGAGGAGGAAGTATAAAGGAGGAGAATTATAATGGAGAAGGAAGTATAAAGGGGGGGAGTATAAGGGAAGGGGAAGTATAATGGAGGAAGAAGTATAACGGAGGGGGAATTTTTTTTTCTTTCTCAAAAAATTTTAAGGTTTTTTTTCGAAAATTTTTCTAAGGATCAAGGTAGAAATAATGGGATTTTTGCCCAAGGGAGGTCCTTCTCGTAGCGGGTGGAAGTATGGAATTTCTCCCTACTAAAATGATAATTAATGGGAAAAAATGATCATTTTTTACCAAAAATTCTTGAAAAATATAAGCATTAATTGGTGAAAATTTGGTAAAAATCTGACCAATGGTTCGACCGCAAGGAATTTTTTAAAATTTCAAACAGACATATCTCCGCCATTTTTTCGAAATTCAAAAATCACCCTCGTTAGTTTCTTGTTCTCCGATTAAAGAAAATTTGGTGAAAATCTGTGAATTTCCGGAAAAAAATTGCTACGGACGGCCGGCCGGCACCACAGACAAAGTTGAGATTGGTAAACATCAATATTCTATTTGACCCTCCGGGGTCTTGAAGACCCCATAAACCCGACGTAGAGGGTATCACAATAACATCAGGTAAAGAAGTTAAAAATTTCATGTTTTTCTGAAAAAGTGTAACAAAAAAATCATAATTTTCTCAAAAATCTTAAATAATTTTCAATATTCTCAAAAAAACGTAAAAAAATTTACAATTTCCTTTAAAAAAAATCCTCAAAAAATGAGTTTTTGATTGAAGGTTTAAAAAATACGACTTTTTCTAGGATTCATAAAAAAAAGAAAAAAAAACGATTTTCTGGAAAATTGTAGGTAAATAAAATATGATTACGATTGTAATATCTGTAATCGTAGCCATAATCAAGAAAATATGATTATAATTTTCTCTAAAAATTTTCTCAATAAAATTGAAATTCAGGGAGATACTTTCCGCTTTGCAATATGAACATTTCAAACTAAAAGAAATCCAGCCAAAAGGAAGTTTGTGTGAAAATTGGCTTAAGTTTGAGTTTAAAAAAGTTGAATATGAAAGAAAGGAGTTTCGTCTCGGAATATCGATTTGAAACTCCACTAATACATTCTGGAAACTTAGCTATTTAAAGTTAAAGTCAAGTAGGCATATATTCTAAGTTGCTCGTGCGGGGAGGGTTCCTGCCCGTGGTTAAAGAGAGCGTATGGATCATCCAATCCAGCGTCGAGGCCCACCCTGATATCCATTAGAAACAATTGTTAACTTTATATTGCTTTTCCATTTAGTCCTCTGGCATTGATAAGTTGGTTAGCGTTCGGAAAGCTTCGGGGATGGGATTATTAAACTTGTGTGTTGAGTGGAAACTGGAGATGTAAAAGCAGAGGGGGGAGTTCTCCAGAACATTATTTGAAAGCCAACATTATTCACATCTTACAACTTAATGGTCTCCATTTATAAATCTAAAACCGTCCTAATTTTTCATCTTTGAAAAACATGATCTAGCGGCCTCCTTGATCTTCCAAACCCAACACCTCAGAATTGACCATCCTGTTCGGAAAAAACCCAGGCCTAAAAAAACGTATTTTTCTCATCAAACGTTTAACTTTTATAAAAACATAAAAAGGGAAAATTACATCCGAAACATTGTAAACCGCCCATGAATACAAAATGTTATGAATTAATCTAAAAGCGAATACGCCCAAGGGAGATACGTTTCCGGATGGGACAAGGATGTGAAATGTTTAATTGTTCCCAACTATGCTCGGGATTTTCGCCTCCCCTCCCCGCGCCGACTCATGGCAATATTAGCTCATCGATCAAACAAGAATGCAAAAAGGAAAAACGGAAAGGAAGGGGGGTGACTGGTGGGTCGGCTTGAATATGCGCGTATTTCAAATATTCCCCCCCTGACTCATAAAATCCCTTTTTAGCTAAAAGAAACGACCTAAAAAAATTTTTTAAACTAAAAAAAAAATTCCAAATTAACGCAAAAGTTGATTTTGAAGGCCTTAACTTCCTACTTGAGTTAATCCTTAACTGATATTTATGTTGACAAAGAAGTTGTACATAAACAATTTGAAAGGGTTTGAGGGTGTCTGATGTTTTGGGACGGGGGTAGATGTAAGCCTCTTATCTTCTAAGCACATTCGGCGAGCCCACTTTGTCATCCGGAGCCCCAACCTTACCATAAGTGCGACTTTTTACTCACACGATTGACTCGGAGTTTAACTTCTTTTTTATTAATCGCTTTGTTCAAAAATAATCGATTTCCGTCAAGGGCCTCTAATCATAGTGTGCTTACACCTCCTTATCTTTTAAAACTATCGTGTTCTCAAAACAAAAAAAAATCATGGAGTTCGTGATCTATTATAACTAACCGTTTATTGTTTGTTTCAAACACGGTATTTGACCCTCCCTTGTTAGTCCAATGTATGTGATTAAGGAAAAGAACAATTTTTATATATTTCGTAGATATTTTCTTTGTAGGGTTAAAAAAACATCAATAATTTAGAAAAAAAAAAAATTTTTATGAATACGGACTTGAAGGCCCTCTTTGCTTTTCAAAAGCCCCTTCTCGATAAAGAGTCTTTTTCCTCGATTTAGTGGTCTACACACCCGTTTTATCTGGTTTTCGGGCGTTTAACAGTTTTTTGTCGGGTTGTTAGCCATTTTTCTCGATTTCCTGGTCCAAAAAAACCTATTTTATAGGCTTTTTGGTGTAAAAACACCGATTTCATCAGGTTTTTGAGCTTTCAACACTATTGAATCGGGTATTCAGGAGCTTAACACCCTATTTTTAGAGTTTTGGGCCGTTTTACTTAATTTTCTGGTTTAAAACCTGCCGATTTATCGGGTGTTCGGGCTTTTTAACATCTTTTTCTTCTGATTGCTTTCCTCTGTTATGATAAGTCATTTTTTATCAATTTTGAGTTAAGCATTGTTTCTGATGGTAAATTTTGAGGTGGATCGAATTCCGTTGGCAGTTTAACCCTAAAATCAACAGAAAACGCGTAGTTCACGATTTAGCCAACAGGTAATGCATTGATTCTAGTAAAAAATTAATCCGTATTTTGGCTCTCCTGAAAACCTTCGAAAAATGACTTGTTCGGTGTTAGAATTACCGCGACGAATTGTTTCTTTCCTCGATTATTCGTTCCCTTCCTCGATTATTCGTTCCCTTCCTCGATTATTTGTTCCTTTCCTCGATTATTCGTTCCTTTCCTCGATTATTCGTTCTTTTCCTCGATTATTCGTTCTTTTCCTCGATTATTCGTTCTTTTCCTCGATTATTCGTTCTTTTCCTCGATTATTCGTTCCTTTCCTAGATTATTAGTTCCTTTCCTTGATTATGTTCTTTTCCTCGATTATTTGTTCTTTTCCTCAATTGAGGCGCTCCGGATACGAAGGGCGAACTCCACAATTTTAAAGTTTCGGTTTTTACGTATTTAAAGGGGAAAAAAAGGCGAACTCAACATAAAAATTATATGGGTGTATTCACCAAGAGCTCTAGAATCTGAAAATGAAAAAAAAAACTGACGTCGAGGGTATCACAATAACTTCTTTAAGGAAGTTAAAAAATTTGTCCGATGTCGAGTTCGCCCTTCGTATCCGGAGCGCCTCAATTATTCCTTCTTTTCCTCGATTATTTGTTCCTTTCCTCGATTATTCGTTCCTTTCCTCGATTATTCGTTCCTTTCCTCGATTATTCGTTCCTTTTCTCGATTATTCGTTCATTTCCTCGATTATTCGTTCCTTTCCTCGATTATTCGTTCCTTTTCTCGATTATTCGTTCATTTCCTCGATTATTCGTTCCTTTCCTCGATTATTCGTTCCTTTCCTCGATTATTCGTTCCTTTCCTCGATTATTCGTTCCTTTTCTCGATTATTCGTTCATTTCCTCGATTATTCGTTCCTTTCCTCGATTATATGTTCTAGAAACATGGTTTTCGAGCCTTTCTTATCAGTCTTTTGCGCACGAAAAACCCTTTTTTGTGAGTGCCAGTTTTGAATTTGTGTGGTCACCTTTTGCCCTCCCACATCTCACCTTGCCCTCCCATGAATAAGAATTAAAAAATGATTTATCATGACTTTAAAAAATAATGATTAAAAAGCAGGAGCAGCGAATTGTTAAACATAATTTTTTCTTTTTCAAAAATAAAATAGCTAAAATCTTTTAGAGATGCACATTTTTAAAAGCCTCCTCTGTTTAATTAAACGGGACCTTGTTTTGTCCCCTCCAAAAAAAATCTCTATCTTTCCCAACTGTTTCAAAAGGACGACTAAATGGATTTGTTGTCAAGTTCATTACCATTTTATTGTTAACCAGATTAGACTAATGGAAGCAAATTATCGTTTTTTTTGTCCTCTCTGGACCAAAACCATGGACAATAACGACATAATTATTGAGTATTTGAATTTCAAATCTTTTAAAATTAATTAAACTTCCGAAAAAAAGTAGTTTCTCACTTTTTTTGAGTAACAAGTTTATTATATAGCCTTAACGCTAAAAGCTCTCACCACAGAAGCCACCTCATCCGCTAAAAGTTTTCTAACTTATTCCATTTTCGAAAATTCTTCGCAGATGTCTCAGGTACGCGTTTGATCGTCGGTAGGAGGGAAAAAAATTTTTTTTAACATAAAGTTGAAGAATTGCGCTCGTATTTCACTTTTAAGAGGGCCACTACTGCCTTTTCCACATCTTTAAACACAAACTGTAAACTCCCCTTTTACGACGGTTCAAGATTAACTACTTACCAGGAGGAAAAATATCACTCTTTTTTGCATTTTTATTTCGTATTTTACGTTCTCTAGAATAACGACTTGAGTAAGACAAAGTAAAAAATGGTTTCCAAGCAATTAGAAAAAAATTATCTTGTTAAAAACCGTGGGAAACCATCGGAAAATATTGATTGTTTATTATTTAGGCACTTAAAATATAAAAGAGAAAAGGGAGAGAAAAAAATTATTTTTGACAGATTTATTTTTACCAAGTCCGATTCGGGCCTGAAACCAATAAATCAACGGGGCATATTTCCGTTCGTCTTTACATCCAATTTATTCGTCCTTCCACCCCCGCCGCTTTTCTCCACCGCGTTAGTCCATTTATGGAACAATGGAAAAGTATTTCATGTGAAATCCCTAACGAAAAATGAAAGGATATTTCGTCCATTAAAAAATGGCCGAAAAAAGTGGGTAAAAAAAACGTTCACGACTCTTTTTTTTTTCTTTTTTTTTACTTGCCCGGTGGTTGACCTCGCTTTTAAAACCGAAACGGTCCAGACTTTTCTCAATAATCCTACCTTCAACGCCTCTCAAAATTGTTCACACTTAATTTTTAACTTCATTTAAGAAGTTATTAGGACACCCTGTATAAAAGGGTCTCCTGGACCCCGTAGCTCCGAACAGGTGCCAATATAAAATGGCGTAAGCCCCCAGCTGGGCCCATCTCCTTCCTCCTTTGTTACATCACAAACTTTTATCATTTTAGCCAAAATTGTTAACTGTTTCAAGATGGATTTTTAACTTCCTTAAGGAGGTATGATGGTTAAGTTGGGTGCTTTGCAAATTTTTCGTTGTCAGCAACGGTTTTCGGTTTTTCCCTTCTATCTCGGAAACCGTCGCTCAAAACGATAAAACGTCCTAAGTAAAAGTCGTAGCTACGGAAATTTCCTACTATAAAGACCTCATTGGTTTTTTTTGTCAGAGCAATACTTAAGGAGATATGAGGGTTCTTAAGTGAGTTGCTTTGCAAATTTTTCGTTGTGAGCAACGGTTTTCGGTTTTTCCCTTCTATCTCGGAAACCGTCGCTCAAAACGAAAAAATGTCCTAAGTAAAAGTTGTAGGTACAAAGATTTCCTACAAAAATCTTATTTATTATTTGCGTAAGAGCAATATTTAAGGAGTTATGAGGTTAAAACTAATAATCCTACAGAGCCTGTCTGAAAACTTAAAACCTTCATATCTCCTAAAATATTGCTCTGACGGAAAAAATCAATAAGGTATTTTATGTAGTAAATTTCCGTCGCTACAACTTATACTTAGGACATTTTTTCGTTTTGAGCGACGGTTTCCAAGATAGAATGGAAAAACCGAAAACCGTTGCTCACAACGAAATATGTACAAAGCAACCAACTTAAAACCCTCATATCCCCTTAAAGAAGTTATTGTGATAGCCTCCGGGTTTTCGGGAATGGGCCTTCCAGACCCCGGAGGGTCAAATCAAACATTGATCTTTACCGTTCTCAACTTTGTCTGTCGTGCCGGCCGTCCGTAGCATTTCATTTTTAAAGGTTAGAGACGTGGTTTAATAGAAAAAGCCTTCTCTTTAAAAAAATAATTCTTTGTCTCTCCTGGAACTATTACGGAAATGAGAGAATTACGATTTCATAATAAGTTAGGTGGTCCAAAATATTTTGATTGCCTGGACAACAGATTTTACCTAACATTACAACATTTCACTTTCTCTCATTACAAAATTACTTTTTTTAAGGCGAGGGCGTCTACTTTCACCTTAAAAAACAAGATTTAGTGTTCAAAATTAATTTTTCTTTCTTTTTTTTCAGAGGAGCGAAAACATCGATGTTTCACTTTCAGTGCCTAGCCATTTGCAGAACGGCTTTTCAAATATGAACGAGCAGGTAAAATATTCATATTTTAATAAAAATTCTTAGGGGATTGAAAAAATTTTTTTTGATTTATGAAATTGTTATTTCGTCTGGGGAGAAAAAATTGACCTTCAATATAAAAACGAAGTTTACCCCTCGTCCCTTTTAAAAAATAAATTGTTTCATTTTCCTCTCTTTTTTTTCTTTCTTGGAAAAAAAATGCCTTTTTGCCTCGTGTAACATAGTTAGTTTAACGAGGCTCCAAGTTTAAAAGTTTTTTTTTCTCTTCTCCCTCCTCCCCCTGAGTTGATTCTGCTCAACATCAAATATTGACACTTGTAAAACCAATTTGCTTCAAAAATTGGACCTGGGGTGGCGGAGGGAGTTAAGGGCAGGGGCGGGATTAGATACTCTTGCCCGATTTACTATTTGCTGCAAGCTATTTGCTTATTGATTTTTTTTTTCTCCCCTTTTAAGCAAAATAATTATAGTTTTTAAAGCTTGAATAAATTGCGAATGATGTAAATACTAAATCAAAAGTGATTTTAAAAAAAATGAACGAAAATTTAACATGGGAGAGCTTTTAGAAAATAAATTCCAAGGTCTCAATTCAGCCCAACTACGTTGTCATTAATCAGCAAGGCTTATCTAAACGATAATTAATGAGAGCTTTTACGTTGTCCCCCCCACTACCCTTTCTAAAGATAATTATATACAGGTGATTACAAATCGGTATTCATTAATTAATACTCGAAATCCGCAGCGTGCGGTGAATAGAGATGGCTTCTATCCTCCCCCTCCAACGTTCGACGTGCGCGACCATACCCCCGCCCCTGCCGTTTTACTCAAAACGCTTTAATTTATGTCCTGTACGATCTGTCCGCTTATGAATATACATACTCTTGTTCCTTTTATGCATTTTGTACGTTTTGTTCGATATCGGATCCCATATTCATCCGCAAAATCTGGAACGGTTGATAGATTTCGGAGTCATTTTTTTTAATCATAGTATTGACAATTCTGGATGTCTTTCCAGATTTTAACTTCCTTAAAGAAGTTATTGTGATACCCTCGACGTCAGATTTTTGGGGAAGGGTCTTCCAGACCCCGGTCAAATCGAATATTGATCTTTACCGATCTGAACTTTGTCCGGCCGTCGCATTTTTTCCGGACACTATACGGCCACAGTTTTCATCCGATTTTCACCTAATTTTCTTTAGTCGGTGAACAAGAAACTAACGAGGGCGATTTTTGAATTTCAAAAAAATGGCGGAGACATTTGAATTTCAAAAAAATGGCGGAGACATGTCTGTTTTCCTGTTTAGATAGGTCCGATTTCACCAAATTTTCACCAATTACTCCTTATATTTTTAAGAATTTTTGGTGTAAAAAAATTGCCACTTTTTAATTATATATTATTTTTTTTTAATAGGGAGAAATTTCATACTTCTACCCATTACGAGAGGCACATCCGTAGGCCAAAGAGCCTATTATTTCTACCTTGAAACTTAGAAAAATTTTCGAAAAAAGAACTTAAAAAATTTTCAAAAAAAACGCTAATTTAAAAAAAACCCGGAAAATTAAAAAAAAAAACTCGGAAAAGTTAAAAACAAAAAAAAAGCTTCGAAAATTTTTCTTAAAAAAACTCGGAAAATTGTTTGAAAAAAAAAAATCGGAAAATAAAATAAAAATCGGAAAATTTTTCAAACAAAAAACTTATTAAATTTCTTGAAAAAACTTTTCGAAGAAACAAACTTGGAAAATTTTCGAAAAGAACATCCCACTCCTTTTACTTCCTCTTCCTTATACTTCCCTCTTCTTTATACTTTCGTTCGCTATACTTCCCTCTCTGTTATACTTCCTTTGAACCTTTTTTCGACCACATTAACCTCAATCAATATTTTTAATTGATTATTGATTACAACCTTTAAAATAATGGTTTTCCCATTATAAGAACGCCAATATTTTATAAAAGATTACGTAATTAGTACGGATGAACAGTTATCAATTAAAGGGTAGAATCGAACGAGGGGGTTTAGGGTGGCTGCTTTTCCCTCGAGTTCACTTAAATCGTTTCGAAACCAATTATTTTTTCCACTTTACAATATTCATTTCAATTTTGAGTGTTTTTTAAAATAAAAACTCGACGGAAAAAGGGGAAAAAAGGTCTGTAATGCGGTTGAATGGTGGATAATGGGGAGGCAATTTAAAGAAGAATAACAATCCTTTGTGTTCGTCAGGAAAATAAAGGAGTTTCATATTTTTCGATGTTTTTTAGGTTGATCAAAATTTCACAACTTTTTTTCTTGGTAAAAAGAGTGTACTTGTTTATGGAGTTTTTCTTTCCGCTTCGGACCGGAAATTGGGACGGAAGAAAGAAAAACTTTACGGGAGACATTTAAATGAATGAAAATGTTTTGGGTTGGAAATTATTTATCGTCCCTCTTTCCTTTAAAGGGAGCAACAACCTCGGAATGCGATATTCCCTAAGCCTCCCCTCTTCCTACTCCTTTATTTCATTAATATCATAAGATTTATGGATAAATTCATCCATTTTAGAGTGAACGTGGAAAACTTTTAAATTGATGAAATTTGTGTATCTCAAGACCTCAAGTTTCATAACCAATAATATGTCGAAAGTGGCTCTATCTTGTAGAGAACTATGAAACCTCTTTAGACAGATTGTCAAGGACTTCCCGTTGCATCCACAAAGTGTCTCTGTAGGATTGGTCACTGTAAAAACATAAAATGCCAATCGTAACCAATAATATGTTCGAAAGTGGCTCTATCTTGTAGAGAACAGTGAAACTTCTTTAGACAGATTGTCAAGGACTTCCCGTTGCATCCACAAAGTTGTCTCTGTAGGATTGGTCTCTGTAAAAACATAAAAATGCCAATCATAACCATAATAGTGTCGAAAGTGGCTCTATCTTGTAGAGAACAGTGAAACCTCTTTAGCAGATTGTCAAGGACTTCCCGTTGCATCTAGTGTCTCTGTAGGATTGTCACTGTAAAAACATAAAAATGCCAATCTAACCAAAATAGTGTCGAAAGTGGCTCTATCTTGTAGAGAACTGTGAAACCTTTTAGACAGATTGTCAAGGACTTCCCGTTGCATTCTAGTCCTCTCTGTAGGATTGGTCACTGTAAAAACATAAAAATGCCAATCGTAACCAATAATAGGTGTCGAAAGTGCTCTATCTTGTAGAGAACAGTGAAACCTTTTAGACAGATTGTCAAGACTTCCCGTTGCATTCTGTCCTCTCTGTAGGATTGGTCACTGTAAAAACATAAAAATGCCAATCAACCAATAATAGGTGTCGAAAGTGCTCTATCTTGTAGAACAGTGAAACTTTTTAGACAGATTGTCAAGACTTCCCGTTGCATTCTAGTCCTCTCTGTAGGATTGGTCACTGTAAAACATAAAAATGCCAATCGTAACCAATAATAGGTGTCGAAAGTGGCTCTATCTTGTAGAGAACAGTGAAACCTCTTTAGCAGATTGTCAAGGACTTCCCGTTGCATCCACAAAGTGTCTCTGTAGGATTGGTCACTGTAAAACATAAAAATGCTAGCTGAAAAGCTTATTTGCAGGACTTTTGAAATCTTTCATTAATTTATTTCTTTAATCATTTTAGATGTGTTATGACGGATTTTTTTTTCTGTAAATGTGAACCAAGTTTAATAAATGAAGGCTCTGTTTTGAAGTTAAAATGATTTCTGTTTAGGTATGCAAGCGCTCGTCTGTTTGTTACGGCAGTAAACTGTGTTTGCATTCCCCCCAACCACCCTCGACCCTTTTGTATATACACCCCCCCTTTTACCCCCCCCCCCCCACTACTCACACATGTCTCGCATATTCCTTCAGCCCTTTTCCTACCAAGAACAAACTTTTACAAAACTCAAATTGGATCTTGTTACTTGAAAACTCTGGCTTGGTATTGACGTGTCCCCCCCCCCTCCTCAGCCGGCCCCTCATCCCCCTCCTTTTTTATCCCCCCCTTCCACAGTCTCCTCGAATTCAATTTCCTTCCTATTATTATTTCGTCTGGAATGCGTTTTCTGAACGAATATTCACGGATTTCATTGCGCTTCTCGAGTGGAACTTTAAAGGGGATTCTATTGGCTCTTCCAACTTTCATTTACGATTACAATATAATATTATAACCACTTTATTCTATGTTTTAGGCTCAATTAAAATTAATTACTCTCTAATTATGTCATAAAACGACTTTTTAAGTCATTGAAGTTTAAAAATATACTTATAAATTCTAATAACGCTTCTAAATCATTCAAAAGGCGTTAAGACCCACGCCCTACAAAAAACTTACTTTTTTTTATTCTTTCTACTTATTTTCACGTTATATTGGAGGAACTTTTTTTTTACCAACTTCGTAAAACTCCAAAAAGGCTTTCCAATTCAAGAAAAAGGGGAAGAAAATAATAGATTACATGGTAGGGAAGTTGCTTATTACCTATTTTCGAGAAAATATGACTTAAAATCTGTAGGAATTCAATCTTAACGCCAATCGTTCCAGTAAGGTATAATGTAGTTAAAAATTCCCCGCCAGGAGCGCTGTACGATATTTTAGTATCATAAAGCTGTTCGGAGATTTAAGTTCATCTAAATTACAAACATTTCGATTTAAACTGCCCTCGTCAGTTAAAACGAACGAATTATGTCCCTCCAGTACGAATTAATTAAACTCCAAATCCGTCCTGTTACTTTAAAACTCGTTTTTCGTGAAATACTTTCAGCCCCATAATGTCGAAATAAAAACATCTTTATTTTTAGATTCGTGAAAATTTTTGTAGAAAGGAGATTTTAAAAAGGAAACGGACATGTTTATGACGTTCCGTCAAAATACGACCTGTCGTCTATTTCCTGCATTGAATTTTTTTTTCGTGATTAAAAAATAACGGAACTTTCTTTTTTCGAGACTATAAATAAAATTTCAAACGTTAAAATGAATTTTTCGTTAAGGCCACCAACTTTTCTAATTAGTCTGAAGGGTATGAATGTTCTCCCAGATGTTCTCCGAATTTTGCTATTAAAACTTCTTTTGAAAAATACGAGGAAAAAAATTTTTAAAGGAAAAAAGTCATGATCTTTCAACCTCTTTGAAGGATGTCGATATTTCATTGAACCGTGAACCTGTGCGGTTTTTTCAAAGGTTAACTGCATTCCATCAAGGCTTATTTATTTTGAAATTACCTACTAAAATATGAAATATTGCCTATTTGTTTTTAAAATTTATAAAAAAGAAGAGACATTATTTATTGAAATGTTTTTCACATTGAATTTTCGCCGATGGCTAAGAGAGAAAGAGAAAGAAGGCGATAAAAAAGTACTAGTTTGAAGAGCTTCCAACGAAAATTTTCTCAAAGAGAAGGAAATATGGGGGGGGGGGGTATTAAATAGGGGAAGTATAAAGGAGGGGAAGTATTAAAGAGTATGATTTCAAGTTTTTTCTTCAAACTAGTTGAATTTCGAAAAAGTGGCGTTGTGTTTTTAAGACTTCCCACACCTTAAGAAGTAACCATATAGGAGGGGGAGTATTAAGAGGGGAAGTATATAGGAGGGGGAAGTATAAAGGAGGGGAAAGTATTAAAGAGAGGAAGTATGATTTCAAGTTTTTTTGTTGTGTTTTTTTTTAAATTTTTGTCTACGTTGATACTTAAATTTTTTAGAAAAAGAAAAACTTAGAAAACTTTTTCGGAAAAAAATACTAAAAAATTTTTAAAAACAAAAGCTTATAAAAACTTCCCCCTCAATCCTTGATACTTCCCACTCCTTTATACTTCCCCTCTTTGATACTTCCACTCCTTTATGCTTCCCCTCTTTGATACTTCCCACTCCTATATTTTCCCTTCTCTTTGAGGAAGTTTTCGTTGGAAGCTCTTCACTAGTATGTACTTTTTTTTCTGTAAAGCGAATTATACTCAAAATATGAGAATAATTGAGAATAATTTTAGGATTGGTGACCAAAAAATTTATTGACCTCCAAATTTTGAGATTTTGGGTCGAAAAAATTGTTTTTTAAGAAATTTGGAAGTTTTCGTATTATACGGAGAATTAGAAAAAAAAATACTTGCCAAAAAAAATCAGAACATTTGCGTGTTTCAATTATGGAAAAATACTTCCCCTCATTATACTTCTCCCTCATTTGTACTTCCCCCTCTTTTATACTTCCCCTCCTTTATACTTCCCCCTCCTATTCCCCCTTCTCTTTGAGGAAGTTTTCGTTGGAAGCTCTTCAAACTATACTTTTATTTCTGTAAATCGTATTATACTCAAAATATGAGAATAATTTTAGGATTGGTGACCAAAAAAATTTTTTGACCTCCAAATTTTGAGATTTTGGGTCGAAAAAATTGTTTTTAAGAAATTTGGAAGTTGTATTATACGGAGAATTAGAAAAAAATACTTGCCAAAAAAAATCAAACATTTGCGTGTTTCATTATGGAAAAATACTTCCCCTCATTATACTTCTCCCTCTTTGTACTTCCCCCTCTTTATACTTCCCCTCCTTTATACTTCCCCCTCCTATTCCCCCTTCTCTTTGAGGAAGTTTCGTTGGAAGCTCTTCAAACTAGTACTTTTATTTCTGTAATCGAATTATACTCAAAATATGAGAATAATTTTAGGATTGGTGACCAAAAAATTTTTGACCTCCAAATTTGAGATTTTGGGTCGAAAAAATTGTTTTTTAAGAAATTTGGAAGTGTCCTATTATACGGAGAATTAGAAAAAAATACTTGCCAAAAAAAAATCAAAACATTTGCGTGTTTCATTATGGAAAAATACTACTTCCTCATTTGTACTTCCCCTTCTTATACTTCCCCTCATTTACACTTCCCCCTCTTTTATACTTCCCCTCCGTTATACTTCCGCTCTTTAATACTTCCCCCTCCTATATTTTCCTTCTCTTTGAGGAAGTTTCGTTGGAAGCTCTTTAAACTAGTACTTTTATTTCTGTAAGCGAATTATTCAAAATATGAGAATAATTTTTGGATTGGTGACCAAAAAATTTTTTTACCTCCAAATTTTGAGATTTTGGGTCGAAAAATTGTTTTTAAGAAATTTGGAAGTGTCCTTTATACGGAGAATTAGAAAAAAATACTTGCACAAAAAAAATTAGAACATTAGCGTATTTCAATTATGGAAAAAAAAGAAATCGCCCTTATTTTTCAGGAAAAAAAGTTAGAAGTTTCATTAATATATTTTTGGAAAGTGTTTGGGTGGGGGGAGGGGCTTTGTTGATTATAAATTTACATATAAATTACAAAACTTGACACCTTTGATTTTGTATTCAAGTTGACAGATTAAAACTTTTTATTATCATTTCGCATAATGAAATTTTTTATTTTTTTTAGAACTTTCACACGCCAAGTTTCGGCGATGAAGATTTCGATATTCCCCCAATCAACCCACATCACAACTCAGGCCAACAACACAATATGGGATATCATCAACAACCTCCGGTATGGAAGAATTTTTTGGTTAAAAAATTGTTCTAATTATTTTTCAGATTTCTATGCCACCTATGAGTCAAACGACGATGACGATGAGCGATCAAAATAATTCGTATCATCAACCTTTATATTTGTCGCCACCTCAGGATCACAATATGGGAATGGGGATGAAGTAAATTTTATTTTATTGTTGTATTCCTTATTAATGAATTTTTGAAGCAATTATAATCAGCAAAATGGGTACAGGATGCCGCAAAATTCGTTGCAGCAGTTGCAGCAGTATAGTATGGGACCTCCTCAGGGTACGATGAGGTCGCCGCAGGGTAGACAAGCTCAGTCACCGCAGACGACGAATATGCCACATGAGAACACGACGACGAGCGACGATAGCGACGATTCGACCCCACACACACCTTGTCGCCGGTATGAAGCGGCCTTCGCCCGAACCGGCCGAGAACAGCCTCGCCAAAATCAGAAGAAGCCCAAAACTCAGAAAAGAAGAAGAAAGGGACCCCAACGAACCACAAAAGTAAACAAAAAAAATAATGAATTTTTTTATCTTATAAACTTTTAGGCCGGTTTCTGCGTACGCGCTTTTCTTCAGGGACACAAGCTGCAATCAAAGGTCAAACCCAAATGCGAGTTTTGGCGAAGTTTCCAAAATAGTCGCTTCAATGTGGGACGCGCTTGATGCAGAACATAAAAATGTAAGAAACTACAGTCAATATCCTTTTAGGCTGCTTCTCTCAATAAAATCATTTGACCCTTAATTTTTGTTGAAAACCAATAACTTTTTTCTCTCTAATATCCTTTTAGGCTGCTTTCTCAATAAATCATTTGACCCTTAATTTTTGTTGAAAACCAATAACTTTTTTTTCTCTCTTCAGTCTTCATTTTCTATTTCAAACATGATTTCACGTTGTAAAAAAAAGGAGCACAATCATCCTTTCAGTTTAAAGCAAAAGCCGGGGGAATGTATATGAGTACAAAAGAATGCTTGAAAAGACGTAAATAATACAGAGTATTTCAAGTATGCCGTGAGCACTCTCAATTATTCCTTTTGATTTGTTTAGACTGAGTATTCAGGGAAACTTTTTCCTCCCTTCAAAACAAGAATAGTGCAAGTTTTTAATTACTTTTACGTCGAATCTCATTTTTTGCATTTTTATGGCACTAAAAAATGTTTTTTTTTTTAGGTTTACAAAAAGAAAACTGAGGCTGCCAAAAAGGATTATTTGAAGGCGTTGGCTGCTTATAGGGCAAGCTTAGTTTCGAAGGTAAATTTTTTTGGATTTTAGCTTTTGATGGGAAGTTGAAAAAACCCATGTTTTTCGTGTTTGAAACGAATTTGGATTTGTTTAGGGAGGCGGTGAGCCGGAGCCGATTTACGGAGGTTACGGCGGTTACGGCGGGGGTGGAGGAGGCGGAGGCGGCCCTTACAACGGATATTCGCCTCCGACGGGCCTTCCCTCCCCACCGATTTCAGCCCCGTCCCCGCAGAGCCACATCAAGAAACCCCATTTGATGTCAGACAACAGGCAACCTCAACCGACCATGCAACAGGTAACATTCCGAAACGTTTTTACTTTCTTCACCAACCCAGCACCCCCTTTTTTTTTCTCTACACCTTTTATTTTCAACTACAAAATAAAAAAACCGGTTTTTCTCTATTTAATTACTGTTCTTCTCTTTTATTTAAATTTTTTTTTATTCAATTCACAACCAATTAAAGGAAATTATGGGTCGTAAACAATAATGATTTTTAAGTAATGAAACTCATTAAAATTTTATTCTCTCCTCTCATAATTTTTTATAGTTAATAAACTTATTAAAAAATTAAAATAAGAGATATAATATAAATTATAATAAATAATTTAAAATTAATGGGATTATCGGCTTGAAGCAAAAAAATACCATAAAAGTCTAGGGAGAGGGGAGCTTCAGAGGGGTCTTGTGGTTTACCTAACAAACGCGAAGGTCCAGGGTTCAAATCCCCAAACTAAGTTTATTTTTTTTTTAGATTCTTAAAACACTAAAATGAGGGTAAATAGGGCCGGGCAGCCAGCAGTTAGGACAGAAGATCCCCTCTCTATTATTATTAATTTATTATTATTTTATTATTTTTATTTTTTCAAATTTTGCATTTTAGTATGTAATGTGAACCTTTTTATCCTACTAAGGGAAAAATGAATTGTAGGGGAAATTTTGGGACTTCGGCGGCGTTTGCTTTTATTGGTAACCCTGTAGCATTCCTCTATAACCTGGCCTGAGCGTCATTGTGAAGGAACTCGTGACTTATTCATTATTTATTTCTTTTCTTTCTTTATTTTTATTCATCCCTAGTTTTGTTTTCAATTTTCTTCAATTAAAAACCACGATGATTGAACCATCTTGGGAACAAGACACCTCTTCTTTTCAAGAGGTTTATTTTCCATTTTTGTGAATCTTTGATTATCAATTTTAGGTAATGATGGGTCATATGGGTCAGCAGCAGCCGCAGCAGCAACATATGCAACAGCAAACCCAACAACAACCTCAGCAGCAGCAACAGCAGCCGCAGCAGCAACAACAACAGCAGCAGCAAACACAACAACAACCTCAGCAACAGCACTCACCCCAAAATCCCCAGCAGGTCAACCAAAACCAAAACTACATGCAGCAACAGCAGGTGAATATCATTAAATGTTCCTCTTGTCTGCACGAATCCTGCATTACTCAAAATCAAGCTGATGCTACTAGAATCTTACTTTTAATTTCAATTTTTTCAAAAATTCTGTTGACGATAGAAGTTTTAGGTGACATTTTGTTGTAAATTTTGATTATTTAACCCTTTTGAGACCACAGGCGACTGTAGTTGCCATGCACGCATGTCGCTTGGAGACCGCAGGTGACTTTAGTTGCCCAGCGGGAAGCCTCTCTAAGATATTTAATATCTTCGCTTCCCGTGGTGCTAGCGACATGCAAAAACTGGCCATCTGTTGGGGAAGAAATGAACTACATGATGATCGCATCACTCGTCGCTTTCTGTACTTTGCTGGGAGCGGCTGGGAGAAGGAGGGGAAAGAGAGGAAAAGTGCTGCGCCAGTAGCGCAGAGAATCCAGCGTCAGACGCGGTTCGAAAATGTTAAGACATGTTGGCAACCTTTGCTTAGTCAGAAGCTCGTTAATTGTGTGTTGCAGCGGGAACTGCTGGAAGCCTCTCTAAGATATTTAATACCTTTGCTTCCCGTGGCGCTGGCGACATGCAAAACTAGCCATTTGTTGGGAAAGAAATGAACTATGTGATGGTCGCATCACTCGCCGCTTTCTGTTCTTTGCTGGGCGCTGGGAGCGGTAGGGGAGAAGTGAAGGGAAAAGTGCTGCACCAGTAGCGCAGAGAATCCAGCGTCAGACGCAGTCTCAAAAGAGTTTAAAAAAATGAGGAGAAGCTAGGAAACTTTTAGATCGTCTATTTCCCAAAATGGATTAAACTTCTTATTGTGCAAATTTTATGATAATTTTTATGCAATTTTGAGTTTGGATAGCTGTAAATTGAGATTAACAACAGAAGACTCAAATAATGCTTTTTTGTATAACTGAACTTGGCTTGATTTTATTCTATGAAGCTTTTTAGAATAGTCAGTAGATTTTATACCGACCAAATATTGAAGCATCGAGAATGATCGAGTTTAGTGGTCTTGGTGTTACAGGATGGCGGGGAGCGGGCCCCCGGGGACCAACAGCCAATGAGCGAGCAACCACCACCTCAGACTCCCACAAACCACTGCATTCGGAGCGGCTGCCCAAACTCAGCAGTAGCGAATTCAGAATGGGAGGACGAGTATTGTAGTAACGAATGTGTTGTTCTCATTGCAAGTAAGTACCAACCTTCACTTTCCCAACAAATTACTCCTTTTTTTTTTCAGGGACGTTTTTAGTTCCTGGGTCGCATCTAACCAGAATTCGGCTGTGAAATAAACATTTCAGTGGATTTATAAATAGTGGTGTAAAATTTAAAGGCGTCGCCTTTCAGTGTACAATTATAATACAAATTATATAATAAAAAATGTAATCAATTTCGGTAGTGGTGCTACCACACATATCATCTTGTTTATGGTGAAGAATTATTAAAATTTCAATTTTTTGTACATAAACGCTTCACCATAATCAAAGTTATATGTTACGTGTTGCATGTAATCTAATTAAAAATATTGTAGTTAGAATTTAGTTAGAAGAAAATCTTAATTATACAGTGTAATATTTATATAAGCATTTAGTATGTGACTACACATAATAATATATGCTCATGTTGTTTTAACTTTAGTTTCTTTTTAATTTTTTTTTAATTATGTAAATATTATTTTGTAGGGTAAAATATTTTATTACTGGTCAAGTGCAGAGATGTTATTGTTGTTAAATAGCTTTTAGATTTTGTTGTTTTCTTTTTTCTAAATTTCAAAAGGTGTAGGCGTTACCAATTTGACATTTTGAAAAAAATTTAAACACCTTTTCTTTTTTTATACAGATACTTGCACCTTGACAGGTTTTATTTTTTGAATAAAAAAGACATTTTCTTATAAATAAAAAACAAAAAAAATTGTTGTAAACTACAATTAGATGCACAGCGACCATTTTAGTACATAGATTGTAAATTTTAAGAGGAAATATTTAAAAAATTAAATATAAAAAATCGATAAATCTTTTGTTTTTGTATCTGAGGGAAAGGAGCGTTCGCTCTGTTTATTATGAATGTTCCTTTATGAAGACAGTACAATAAAAATTTTGTGTTGTATTACAATAATTATTTTTGTGTAAATAATTGACTTGCAAAGAAGGCTTATGAAATAAGCCGTGTTAAAATAATTTTTTTTTTTCTAAAATAAATATTTACGAATAAAGTGATTTATCAAAATTTGTTTTTCTTCATTTATTTTATGGTATTCATACCTTAAGAAAATGGATTTTTAACTTAAAATGCAGGTGGCCCTAATGGGAACTTCCTCAAAGTAGGGCAATTACATAAAGTTTTTTAAATTTCTCAAAGAGAAGTCATTGTGATACCCTCCATGTAAAAATCTGATAAAGGGTCTTCCAAGCTGTTGGTAGAACTTGCACCGAAAATACTCCTTATGAATTTTCTGCAAAAAAAAATTTTTTCCCCAAATGTTGGGACCAAAATTTATTAAGTTGCTAGACTTGGAGGAAGATTTCATCAGGGCCTGCTCCAAACTACCTCTTTCATCCCTACTATTGAAAAAAGAAATTTAAATTACCTAAGGTAGAAAAAATTGAAATCTTCACCCAACCAGGCTACTTGGAACAGCCTTGAACCGCCCAAATTTCTCCCTACTATAAAATTTTATTTTTTAACATAATTAAAACTATTAAAAGAGTGTTGGGAGAAAATTACTTCCCAGAGTGTTCCATGGATAGGGATGGGCGATATGTAAAAATATATCGATATATCGGAACAAATATACCGGTCGACCGATATATCCGAACAAATATATCAGTGGCACCGATATATTGGAAGAAAAATATCTATGTATTGGAGAAAAAAAGTTTTATCGCCCCGCCAACCAAAATTTCGACCTTCATTATTATTGGACTTTAATGCGCTAAAAATTGACTAAATATGCCATATAATATGCAAATGCTAATAATTCCGACGATTTTCGCCCTAAAAACTAGAAAAAGTAGAAGTTCTCTGGAGCCTTTGATGAAAATATCGAGGAAAAATACTAAAAATGCGGTGAAATGGGTGTTTTCAGGTGAAAAATTCCAATAAAAAGTTATTTTTGACCAGAACACCATAAAAAAAAAACACCAGAAAATGCAGTTAAACGGTTGTTTCTAAGACAAAAACTGTGAAAAATGCCTTAAAAAAGGCAATTTTGGTCAAAAATGCCTTTAAAAAAGGCGATTTTTGGTCAAAAATGCCTTAAAAAAGGCGATTTTTGGTCAAGAATGCCTTAAAAAAGGCGATTTTTGGTCAAGAATGCCTTAAAAAAGGCGATTTTTGGTCAAGAATGCCTTAAAAAAGGCGATTTTTGGTCAAGAATGCCTTAAAAAAGGCGATTTTTGGTCAAGAATGCCTTAAAAAAGGCGATTTTTGGTCAAGAATGCCTTAAAAAAGGCGATTTTTGGTCAAAAATGCCTTCAAAAAGGCGATCTTTGGTCAAAATGTCGCATGCGACTATGTTTTACAATTTGCGTTCATGCATAATTTAGGCACTAACGTTCAAAATATGCATTTTATGTTCCAAATAAAGAAGTGTTTTTTGACCAAAATTGACATGAAACGGACGGTCATAGGTAGGTATTTAAAAAAAAAAAAAAAATATCGATAAATATCGGGAAAAAACCAATATACATATCAAAAGACCGATATATCGGCACAAATATATTGATATATATCGCCCATCCCTATCCATGGAGGGTATCACAATAACTTCTCTTTGAGGAAGTTAAAAGTAATCGACGTTTTAAGTTGAGAAAGCCGACAAGATGGAATAGACAAAAACAGCAAAAACTGACTTTGAAAAGCCGTACAAAGTAGAGGAAAAAGCGATCAAATTGGAACCAGGAAAATTAAACAAAAATTTACTTTAAAAAAAATTATTTAATAATATTTCATCTCATGACACAATTTTTTTTAAATTGAAAATTCTAAAATGTTCATACAATCTTCGTTATTGAATATGAATTTAAAGCCTCGCGTCAGGCGGCTCGATTGAAAGGTTGTAAAAAAAAAATATTATTTTGAGATCGCTGCTGGTAACGCAGAGGGGGGAGGAAAGTTTGGCTTTTAGTACATCATCCCCGGATGGATTCCAGGCCGGTGAAAAAACACATTTGGATTCGTGCTCATCGTCCTTTCCACCGTCGTGTACATACTTGTATCAAAACTCGCCCCTCCTAAAAAGAAATTTAGTTTTCAAAAAATGTACATTATAATATGATAAATTATATACATATTTACAAGGGACCAACCTGGGATAGGCCTTGGGAAATAACAGTATGGATAATAATGATGACCGTAACTAGGGGGTGGAGCTACCAACGCTACTCGATCTGTAAAATGTTAAAAAATTATTCACCATAAGACCAAAGTTAGATATTTCATGCCAAAAAATTGTCAAAAACCATCAAAATTATTTAAGGCGCTCCGGGTACGAAGGGCGAACTCGACATCGGACAAATTTTTTTAACTTCCTTAAAGAAGTTATTGTGATACCCTCGACGTCAGTTTTTTTTTTTTTTTTTTTTTCATTTTCAGATTCTAGACCTCTTGGTGAATACACCCATATAATTTTTATGTTGAGTTCGCCATTTTTTCCCCTTTAAATACGTAAAAATCGAAACTTTAAAATGCGAATATCTCGAAACTACGTTTTGTCGAGTTCGCCCTTCGTACCCGGAGCGCCTCATTTCATTTTTACTAGTCCATTCGTTGTTTTTTAGTTCATGCATAGTCTTTTTTGTGTTAGTATTCCGTCCTTCATTAGTCCTTCCTTATTTAGTGCTAAGGAGATCAGACATGAAAAGTATTATGTCTCTAATTCAAGAGAATGGAGCAATTTACACCCCAAAAACTTCCCTTTTTGAACTTTTTACAATTTTAATAAATTCTTAATTTTTCCTCCAAATCCTTGTAAAAGGATTACGACGAAACTATTCATCGGATTTTTTTATGTGATATATTTTTGGAAAGAGTTCGTCAAAGCCTGCAAAATGGCTAGCGGTTTTTTCGGAAAAAAATTTTTATTCGAAAAATAAATTTTCCATTTTCCAAAGGAAAACTTTTTCGGAAAAACTGCTCCCAAGACCGCATAGACATTCCCAAACTAAGGAGAACTAGCTTTTGGAAAAAATTTTCCGACGATTTTTAGTTCTCAAATATAGGAAAGTAATTTTAGGCATCTTCTCTTTAACACTCTTGTGGTCGGATCCGCCATTAATGTCAGTAGGAAATGAAAGTTACCAAAAGTATTGACTGGATGTTGTTTGGCGATAGGTTTAAAATGGAAGAAACTCGGTGAAGCCGGCCTCGAAAGGGAGCTCAGTTTATCCTCTCTGTCTTCGAGATACATCCCTTCTTTTCCCATTGCTGCCAACTGTCTCCCTTTAGGCATAAACATAACAAGGAAGACAACCAAAGCCGAGGCGCTCAGTCCGAAAGCAAGGCACGCATCACGATTTCTTTCTAAAACAATCTGGAAACAAAAGAAGCTTTAAAATTTTTTTTGTTTTTGTTTTACCAATCCGCAAAGAGCCCAGCCAAGCCAGACAGGTATGACGCAGGCTGTAGCCAGTCCGATAAACGTCGCTTCTCTATAATTGTCCCGAATTCCTCTCGATTTTAACGCTAAGACTGCCACGACGGCAATTAAAAATACAGTATAGACTAAAGATAAAAGTATATGTTGATATGGTGTTTGGCAGACTGTTAATCCTCCAACCTAAAAGAAAGATGTATTTGGGAATAATCCTTGAGGGACGAACCTGAATGACTTTAGGCGGAGAGTTGATAAGCCATTGGACGCCGATCGCGAGTTGGATGAGTACAGCGAAAAAGAGAAGAAGCGCCTGGTATGGGGCCGGAAGGTAAACGCCTCCGTTGAGCGAGATTAAAAATACGCATTTTACGAGTAGCGTTGAGAAAACTAAAGTGTAGGCGAGTCCGGCACCGAGTCGGACGGCGGCGCAGGTGAGAACAGTCGGCTGAGCTGTCAGCAACGCCGAAACGGCCGAACAGAGGAAAAGTCCCAACAGAAGCATCTGCCCTAAAAATAAATGTCGCCGACTCGGCGTCGTCCTGTACGTCTTCAACACGACGAACACCTAAAACAAAATTTTATAAATACCAAGCCTGCATCACTTCTACGCGTTGAATGTTTGGTATAACCCAAAACGCCTTTTACCTCGAATAATGCGATGAGGAGCATCGTGATTGTCGAAAATACGAGGAGAGGTAAAACCCACATGTCCGCCCTGAGCAGCGAAGGGCTCGGGAGGGGAACCGCCGTCGGCCCCGCAGTCACGAGTCGTGGCGGCTCCGGCGTACTCGATCTCGGCACCAGAAAAAATTCGGTGCTCATCTCCACGACACCGCCCATCCTTAATTCTCACCTCAAACTCATCTCTGCAAAACAAAGAAAAAAATTGTTTTTAACCAAAGCTATTACCTAAATTAAATTTAATTATATCGCACATCCTGAGAATAATTTCTATATTACGAAAAATCAGTTTTAAGCCAGTAATTAAAATTCATTAGAATATTAATTAACACGCGAAGAGTTTAATTAATTTAAGGTGGCTCCTTGAAAAGAAACGACTCGGTCATCTTCTTAACAAGAAGTCCGATCAATGGGATGTTTACTCATCATTGACACCTTCGACTTCTGATTGGCCTCGTTGAATAAAGAGGAACTCTTTTATCAGCACCCAAGGACTTTAATCGAAAAGAAAAATAGAGGGGTCTTATAGAAAACTTTAACAATAGAAAAGATCCTTGCCCTCATCCTATTGTCGAAATTATAATTATATTCTCCTTCCAGGGACTTGACGATTTTTCCGCGAAAAGATAGTTCCCCAAATTAATGGTTCACTGATGACTTAAAAAAATTTATTTTTGACGGAGAAAGTGCTCTTTTCCGCCCTTTTAATCCTTGAAAGGAAAAACTCGTTGAAATTAAAGGCGAAAAAAATCAATGTGGAAGTGAAAGCATTATCTAATAGAATGTTGATTATGGAAATAAAGACCTCGGGTGGGAAGGGTCGGATGCGATTATCCATTCTTGTTATAATCCGTGTCTTATTTTTATGACGTCATTGAGAAAAACCATATACAGTAATGAAAGTTTAATACATATTCTTACACCCTAGAAAAAGGATACTAGTATGGAGCTTCCTCAAACAAGGGCAATAATCCTGAAATTCGCTTCAAATACAAGAGATCGCCGAACTTTCGCCCCTATAGTTTCCTATTTTTGAGCACTAAAAATCATCGGAAAATTTTTAAAAAACGCTTGTTCTCGTTATTTCGGGAATATCTATGAGGACTCGGGAGCAGTTTTTCCGAAAAAATTTTCCTTTGGAAAATGGAAAAACTTACTTTTTGAATAGAAAATTTTTTCAAAAAAACCAATAGTCATTTTGTAGGTTTTCACGAGCTCTTTCCAAAAACATATTATATAAGAAAATCTGATGAATAGTTTCCTTTTAATCCTTTTTGAAAGTTTTGCCGGAAAATCGGGTTTTGATATTAGGGATGAAAAACTATTAGGTTTACCTACTTTCAGGATGTTCCCATCGTCCAGACTTGCACTTCTTTAAGCTTAAGAAAAGACGTACTTTACAGCTGATAGAATAAAAACCACTAAAATCGATCATAATTTTGTTTAGGAAACAGCGATAAAATTTTAGCTTTAAAGTCTAGACAAGAAAAAAATGATGTTTTTAACAAAGTAAGAATCTGCAAAATGAAAATACGTATTTTATGTCGTAAAAAAGGTGATATTTTAAAAAAAGAAGTAAAAGATATGCATATTGGTCACGTCTATCGGTTGTAAAATGGTTCGAGCCGGATACGAGGTAAAGTTGTGAAGTGAGGACTCTTTAAAGATCGTAAGGTAAGAAAAAGGGTCTTTAACCCTTAGGAAGAGCGAACCCGACACTCGGACAATGGAAGATCTCCCTCGTGAGCAGGTGGCCGGTGTAATAAAGTCAAATATGAAACTATAATTTATGTTGTTGCAATACTAACGTGCTTGGAAGGCTCTCAACCCCGGGAGATTCCCATCGGTTCGCCGTCTCAAGCTGTCCCGGCAATCTTGAATATATCTATTTTTTACGACCTAGCAATTTTATTAAGTCATTTTTTTCCTTTTTTTTTTTACCCTCGCAGAAAACAGGCCTTGAGAGTGAAATAGAGTGAGAGAGGAAAAAAAGGGAAAACCTTTGTCATTTTCGACGGGAGCGTGTCAAACCGATGAAAAGGACACGATTTGACCAACTCGAATTCTCTTCGCCGGGATTCGACTCGACGCGTGCGGGCAGGAGAGTCGGCCGTCGTTTCGTCAGTTTTTGACCCTTACGCCAAAACGATAGAAAGCAAAGAAAATAACGATTCCATAACAAACTACCTTTTTTTTTTCACAAAACAAACAAAATGCCTCCTAAATTAAAAAATTTCTCCAATTCAAAGGGTAAAATTTTTTGATCATTTAGGTGCCCCTTAAAATTGGATTACAAGGCCAGAAACCCCGAGAAAAACTTTTAAAATAGAGGATACACCGAATAACCCAAAAAAATCAGTGCCTCTTTAATCAAAATATAAAATCCACAGCCTTCTCAATCAAGAAGCGTGCGGGCAGGGGAGTCGGCCGCCGTTTCGTCAATTTTGAACCTTACGCCAAAACGATAGAAAGCAAAGAAAATAACGATTCCATAACAAACTGCCTTTTTACTTTCCCAAAAGAAACAAAACGCCTCCTAAATTAAAAAAATTCTCCAATTCAAGGGGTAAAATTTTTGATGATTTAGGCGCCTCTTAAAATTGGGTTACAAGGCCAGAAAAACCGAGAAAAACCCAAAAAAAATCAATGCCTTTTAATCAAAATATAAAATCCACAGCCTTCTCAATCAAGCGTAAAAGCCTTCTCGAATAGTCTGAGTGATTCCAAACGCTCGGAATTTCTCTAAATATACAAACTGCCTTATTTTCTTTCCCAACAAACCAAGTGCCTTCTAAATTAAAAAAATTTCTCCAATTCAAAGGGTAAATTTTTTTGATGATTTAGGTGGCCCTTAAAATTGGGTTACAAGGCCAGAAAACCAGAGAAAAACTTTTAAAATAGAGGATACACCGAATAACCCAAAAAAACCAATGCCTCTTAAATCAAAATATAAAATCCACAGCCTTCTCAATCAAGATGCGTGCGATCAGTTTTTGACCCTTACGCCAAAACGATAGAAAGCAAAGAAAATAACGATTCCATAACAAACTGCCTTTTTTCTTTCACAAAACAAAGTGCCTTCTAAATTTAAAAAAATTCTCCAATTCAAAGGGTAAAATTTTTTGATGATTTAGGCGCCTCTTAAAATTGGGTTACAAGGCCAGAAAAACCGAGAAAAACCCAAAAAAATCAATGCCTCTTTAATCAAAATATAAAAAACGCTCGGAATTTCTCTGGATATACAAACTGCCTTTTTTCTTTCCCAAAACAAACCAAGTGCCTTCTAAATTAAAAAAATTTCTTCAATTCAAAGGGTAAAATTTTTTGACGATTTAGGTGGCCCTTAAAATTGGGTTACAAGGCCAGAAAAACCGAAAAAAATCAATGCCTCTTTAATCAAAATATAAAATCCACAGCCTTCTCAATCAAGGGTAAAAGCCTTCTCGAATACTCTGAGTGATTCCAAACGCTCGGAATTTCTTTAGATATACAAACTGCCTTTTTTCTTTCCCAAAACAAACCAAGTGCCTTCTAAATTAAAAAAATTTCTTCAATTCAAAGGGTAAAATTTTTTGACGATTTAGGTGGCCCTTAAAATTGGATTACAAGGCCAGAAAACCCGAAAAAATCAATGCCTCTTTAATCAAAATATAAAATCCACAGCCTTCTCAATCAAGGGTAAAAGCCTTCTCGAATACTCTGAGTGCTTCCAAACGCTCGGAATTTCTCGAGTTATACAAATTTTATTTGTATTTTATTCCCCCTTTAATGTCAAAATTTCAATCGAACAAACAAATTACGAAACAATACACATAAATCCTTCAGGGTAAGTGGAATGTAGGCGGTAAGGGCCCACCCAGTGAAACTTAA
This sequence comes from Orius insidiosus, assembly GCA_014119065.1. Lineage (NCBI taxonomy): Eukaryota > Metazoa > Arthropoda > Insecta > Hemiptera > Anthocoridae > Orius > Orius insidiosus. Next base: position 80,532 of record JACGAQ010000178.1, on the reverse strand, counting down.
GTCACAAATAAGAGAGTTCACGTAACTACAACATATTCTATTACAAAGTGATAGGTAATAATAAATAATAACACATCATTTAAATTCAAAGTTATGTAATAATTTAGTCAAGGGTGGAAAATCCGCCCCTGGGCAATTACCTCCCTTGGTATGTAATGACCGACGTGATTTTTTTTGATAGGACGTATGCGGTCTCTCGTGAGGGCATAGCTCTGAGGTCAAATGGGATAAACAATAAACGAGAGTAACAAAAGAAATAATCGCGGGAGGGCCAATGAACACATGGCGTGCACAAGGTTTCCCTTCCTCGTCCCGGTCGGCCACGGCGAATACTCCATACGAGAAGGTTCGCCTTTTTGACTGGCGTGAAGACAATAAAGAGAATATTATCGGCCTAGCGATACTTCCGTCACAAGATAATTATACGAGGTTCGCGACTTCGATTAATTGCCTGCGCGTTCGTTATCTTAGATGCAATAAATTTTTTTTCTTCTCCCTGAAAACTTATCCTTCCTACGACATAATCTAACAACACGTTTTTTATCGGGGTTTTGGATCGTTTTCCTCGATTTTCTGAAAGAAAAATAATATTTCCGGACCTTTCTTGGTGGCCATTCCCCCCCCCCCCCCCCCAAAAAAAAACCCTTTATAACAATGCAGGTTGTTCATTTCGCCGATTTGGAATTTTAGACATCTGGTAACCTTGCCCATAGCACCCCTTGTTATCTCACCTGTCATTTAATTGGCTGCGTAGAATATATGTATTCTCTTACAAGTTGGGTGGGGATTTCGGGTATTATTTGGAGCTATAGGGGGAGGCCCTGGAGCCATCAAAACGAATGGCAGTTTGATAGGCCTGCAAGGTATAATGGATTTGAGTGATTGCATGAAGAATTCTGGACTATGTTCATCTGGTATTGTGTACCTAAGTAGATAGGCCAGCTGAGTATAATGGATTTGACCAATTGCAGGAAGGAATGTGGAGTATTCATCTGGTATTTTATGGCAGCAGATAGGCCAGCTAAATACAATGGAGTTGACTGATATCATGACGGATTCCGGAGTCCTCATATGGTATTATACAGCAGCAGGTAGGCCAGCTAGGTATGATGGAGTTGACCGATAGCATGAATAATTCTGGAGTATGTTCATCTAGTATTGTGTAGCTAGTATGTATGTATGTAGTATTTTATAGCAGCAGATTGGCCAGCTAGGTATGATAGAGTTCACCGACAGCATAAGGAATTCTAGAGTATAATATGTTCATCTGGTATTGTATTTTTAACTGAATAGGCCAGCTGGGTATAATGGATTTGACCGCTTGCAGGAAGGAATCTGGAGTATTCATTTGGTATTTTATAAAAGTAGATAGGCCAGCTAGGTATAATGTAATCGACCGATTGCATGAAGGAGTCTGGAGTTTTCATCAGGTATTATAAAGCAGCTAGGTATAATGGAGTTGACCGATTGCATGAAGGATTCATGAGTTTTCATCATGTATTGTAAAGCAGCTAGGTATAATGGAGTTGACCGATTGCATGAAGGATTCTTGAGTCGTCATATGGTAGTATACAGCAGCAGGTAGGCCAGCTATGTATGATGAACTTGACCGACAGCATGAAGAATTCTGAAGTATGTTCATCTGGTATTGTATAGTTCAGTAGATAGGCCAGCTGGGTTTAATGGATTTGACCGATTGCAGGAAGGAATCTAGTGTATTTTACAGCAGCAGATAGGCCCAGCTAGGTATGATGGAGTTGACCGATAGCATGACGGATTCTGGAGTCCTCATCTGGTATTATACAGCAGCAGGTAGGCCAGCTAGGTATAATGGAGTTGACCAATAGCATGAAGAATTCTGTAGAATGTTCATCTGGTATTGCATACTTCAGTAGATAGGCCTGCTGGGTATAATGGATTTGAACGATTGCAGGAAGTAATCTAGTGTATTCTTCTTGTTTTATAACGGCAAATAGGACAGCTAGGTATAATGGAGTTGACCGATAGCATGAAGAATTCTGGAGTATGTTCATCTGGTATTATGGATTTAAACGATTGCAGGAAGGGATCTAGTCCATTCATCTTGTATTCTACAGCAGCAGATAGACCAGCTAAGTATAATGGAGTTGACAGATTGCATGAAGGATTTTGGAGTCCTCATCTGGTATTATACAGCACCACATAGGCCAGATAGGTATAATGGAGTTGACAGATTGCATCAAGGATTCTGGAGTCCTCATCTGGTGTTATACAGCAGCACATAGGCCAGCTGGATATAATGGAGTTGACAGATTGCATGAAGGATTATCCGACAGCTGCCATAACTCCTTTCTGCCCCTACCCTGAAATCTTTTGTGCTAATATCTTAAAAACGAAGCGATAAATCAAACGTCCAGAAGGAAAAAGTGCATAATAATCTCATTGCATAAAAAATAAAAACTCTTATGGTAAAAAAAGAAGATCCAGGCGATCCTTGGACAAAAAGAGGGGCCTATATGGTCAAGTGTGAAAGAGAAGGATAAAAAAAAAAAATAGAAGAATATCCTTGAATGTCGTATACGGGCAATGATGTCGCCCTGTCCGATCCCACACTTGTCACGGCTTTTATACCCAACGAATGCCCTCTCATAGACTGAAAATTTTTCAAAGCGATTTTTCAAGTTGAGAACTTTTTAAAACCGGTGTCGCACATTCTTTAAATTCTCGTAAAAAGCGTTTTAAATTTACCAAGTCATCTAGCCTGAGATGGCCATCGGTATTTATGTCAAGTTTATTACCTGTTTTGGGTAAATTGCCTTTCAATTGCACTATTAAAATACTTCAATGAGTGTTTTTTTTTTTAACAAGGTTTGAAGTAAATTAGGATTCTGGAGTATTCATATGGTGTTTATAGCAGCAAGAAGGCCAGCTAGGTATAATGGAGTTGACCCATTGCATGGAGGATTCTTGAGATTCATTCAGGTATTATACAGCGGCAGACAGGCCAGCTAGATATAATGAAGTTGACCCATTGCATGGAGGATTCTTGAGATTCATTCAGTGTAATACAGCAGCAGATAGGCCAGACAGGTATAATAGAGTTCACCAATTGCTTGAGGGATTCTTGAGTTTTCATCAGGTATTATACAGCAGCTAGGTATAATGGAGTTGACTGATTGCATGAAGGATTCTTGAGTATTCATCAGGTATTATGAAGCAGCTAGGTATAATGGAGTTAACCGATTTCGTGAAGGATTCTTGACTTTTCATCAGGTATTATAAAGCAGCTAGGTATAATGGAGTTGACTGATTGCATGAAGGATTCTTGAGTATTCATCAGGTATTATGAAGCAGCTAGGTATAATGGAGTTAACCGATTTCGTGAAGGATTCTTGACTTTTCATCAGGTATTATAAAGCAGCTAGGTATAATGGAGTTGACTAATTGCATGAAGGATTCTTGAGTTTTCATCAGGTATTATAAAGCAGCTAGGTATAATGGAGTTGACCCATTGCATGGAGGATTCTTGAGATTCATTCAGTTATTATACAGCAGCAGATAGGCCAGCTAGGTATAATGTAGTTGACTCATTTGCATGAAGGATTCTTTAGATTTATTCAGTTACTATACAGCAGCAGATAGGCCAGCTAGGTATAATGGAGTTGACCCATTGCATGGAGCATTCTTGAGATCCATTCAAGTATTATACAGCAGCAGATAGGCCATCTAGGTATAATGGAGTTGACTCATTGCATGAAGGATTCTTTAGATTCATTCAGTTATTATACAGCAGCAGATAGGCCAGTTAGGTATAATGGAGTTGACCCATTGCATGAAGGATTCTTGAGATTCATTCAGGTATTATACAGCAGCAGATAGACCAGCTTGGTATAATGGAGTTGACCGATTGCATGAAGGATTCTTGAGTTTTCATCAGGTATTATAAAGCAGCTAGGTATAATGGAGTTGACCGATTGCATGAAGGATTCTTGAGTTTTCAGCAGGTATTATAAAGCTGCTAGGTATAATGGAGTTGACCTACTGCATGAAGAATTCCTGGAGTAAATTTCAATAAAATGCATCGTCCAGACCAGGGGAGACAATTTTTGGCATTTCCGTCCCTCGGAGGAGCATTTCCTACTCCATATTTGAAAACCAGTTTACAAGAATCTCGGATGCGTCAAGGGTTGATATGACGTCACCAGTGAGTCGTTCTCCGAATGGAAGGTTTGCTTATAGTTGCTAACCATTGCTTACAAGTTGTAAAAATAATTTTTGACACAAAAAAGTCTCGTATGTACAACAAAAGGAAGTTTCAAGAGTTGCGATATAAATTGCCCAATGAGAAGACAATGATTTGGTGATTTTTTTCTTTCATTTTCAAGACTCGAAATTTTTTCACGTAGGAAAATATACCCTAAAAAAAAAATAAAAGACCACTGGTTGACAATGGCTTTTCTGCTCGACATTTTACATAACCGAGCTCGGATTACGCATCTGTCTTTTACACAGACTCCATTGTCAACGAAAAAAGTTTTCTGATGAAAATTCATGTTAAAAAAATTATTTTTAGCCCGAAAATTTTAATTTAAAGCCAACTTTCTCTTTTGTCTTGATAGTTAAATTTTTGCAATTATCACAAGGCTAAAGTGACCTCTTTACAATTTTTTGCGCGAGAGTAAATCTTGATTAGTTACCTTTGTCAGGTATGTGACCTCGTTAAATTAAAAAATAACAAACACCGGGGCCTTTAGGAAATGAAATAAACGCCCTACATTATTTATCGGCCGATATATCACAATAAATCGTTTTTTTCACCTCCCCTCCACCTTTCAAATTGAGGAAAAACTACGCGACAAAGAAGATAAAATCTCAATTAAACTTTAATTAGGATGCCTACTCGCTGGAGCGTAGTTTAACGGGACTTTTCGCCATAATCACGTTCGAATGTTGAAACAGAAAAAAATTGAAAAGATGATTTAGAAACTGGAAAAGCGCAAACCGACACGTGCTATTAGTATATCAAGCCTATAATTTAATATTAAAAGCCCGAGGGAATTAAATTCCCCCTTTTCCTTGTTTTAAGGCATTTTATCGCCGTAACGTGTGAGGAAGACCACGGGTAATTACGGCGTATCAGATTTTGACGCGTCCAAGAAGAAGTCCGAAGGAATTGAGTCATAAATTTCACTTCTAATCCCACCCTCATTCCAAATACGGAGGTTGAATTTGATAAGTGAGGCCTTTTTCCCAGTTCGAAACGCCCTCAAATTAAAGGGTTTATGACTTTTATACGATACCTACAACTTGGAGAAATTACACTCTGGTATTTTCAGTGCCTATGAATTTATTACCGTGGGTTTTACGTCAGAAAATACTTTTGGAAAAGTTATAGAGAGCAGGAAAGACTTAATCGGATCATGACGAAGCGGGGGAGCCCCAGAGGCGTAGAAAAGAGAGTTTATTTTGGACAAAAGCATTGACTGGCTTGATAATTTGGTGTAGAAACACCGGTTTTATCGGGTTTAGAGCATATAACACCCTTTTTAATCGGACGTTAAACGCATAATTTTTAGAGTTTTTGGCCGTATCCCTCGATTTTTTGGTGTAAAAACACTGGTTTAATCGGGTTTAGAGCTTTCGACACCCTTTATGATCGGGCGGTTATTTAACGCCCTATTTTTAGGGGTTTTGACCGTTTCCTTCGATTTTTTGGTGTAGAAACACCGGTTTTGTCGGGTTTAGAGCTTTCAACACCCTTTTTAATCAGGTTTAACGCCCTATTTTTAGGTTTTTTGGCCGTTCCCTCGATTTTTTGGTGTTGAAACACCGGTTTTAACGGGTTTAGAGCTTTCAACACCCTTTTTAATCGGGTTTAACGCCCTATTTTTAGGGTTTTGGCCGTTTTCCTCGACTTTTTGGTGTAGAAACACCGGTTTTATCGGGTTAAGAGCTTTCAACACCCTTTTTATTCGAGTTTATTAGGTTTTATTAGAGGACCAGCCCCAGAGGCGTAGAAAGGGTTTTTTTTTACACAAACATTTTTTACAAAAACAAACGCATTTGGGTCGTTTCCTCGATTTTTTGGTGTGAAAACACCGTTTTTTTTCGGGTTTAGAGCTTTCAACACCCTATTTAATCGGGTGTTTGAGTATTCAACGCCTTATTATTAGGGTTTTAGGCCGTTCCTCTCGATTTTCTTCATTTCATCTGGTGTTCAGGCGTTTTAACATCTTTTTAACGGGCTTCTGGCTGGGAAAAAACGCGGTTTCCGAACCTTTATTTGCAGCCTTTTTCCCAAGATAAACCCTTTGCACCAAAAAGTCCCGTTTTTCAGAAAAGACCGTGAAAAACTCCAAAAAAGGATTGTCCTTCTCAAAACACACCAAAAAGTCCAAAGAAACCGAGAAAAACGTCCAAAATTTCCGAAAACCCTATTTTCCTCGATTTTCTTCGTTTTATCTGGTGTTCAGGAGTTTTAACATCTTTTTAATATTTTTTAGAGACGCAGTTTCTGGACCATTCTTTGCAGCCTTTTTGCAAAAAAAAACCCTTTTCGCCGCTTTGAAATTTCGGACACCCATAGCCCGGCCAAAAAGTCCCGTTTTTCAGAAACGACTGTGAAAAACAGTAGAAAAACTCCAAAAAAGGGTGGTTCTAGCTCAAAACACCCCAAAAAGGCCAAAGAAACCGAGAAAAACCTTCAAAATTAGAAGTTTTTGGGGACATAACATTAGTCACTAAATTGTCAATGAGCCAAATGGTGTTGAATATGAAGAAAAACTGTCGATGAAGAGTAGAATAAATTTAAAAGGCCAAAAGGGTCCCGCGAAACTGATTTCTATGAATATTTTAAAATATTACAACTTCCTTTATTTCTCAACACTTATTGTATTTAACCATTGATGTACTTTAGCTTTTATAACATCTACAATAATTATCGAAACCTTTATAGAGAAGTTTGATTGGAAGCTCGACAGAGCAGAACACGATTTCGATTGTGGTAGGGCTCAAATTAGCAGCCATTATAACTATTAAGCCTTTCAATGGCTCTTCTTTTTTTACTTTTTTATTTCACCATTATGTAGCGTTCCGGAGAGAGTGCTTGACAATGGTGCCACACCCTGAGAGAGATAAGCCACTCCCAATGCATTATTCAACAAGCCCTCCGCTGGCTAGCCAGTAAGTACCACATTTACTTTCTATAAAACTTAAAATGTTAAAGAATCTAAGTGCTTAAATAACTTCACAAATGGATACTAATGATACTTTAATTACTAACTTTTTTTTTTCTTCTAACGCTGACGTTAGTGTAGTTAACGTTTGAATAGCTCAATAAAATTTGCGGCGCGGTACAGCCGGGTTGGTTTTTAACTTAAGCATGTCCCATTGTCCGAAGAGCCGAGACCATAACCTTTGTTCTCTATCTCGTTCTCGTCGAAGAATAAAGAAAGTCTGGATAATTAATAGCCTTTTAAAAACTTCCCCACTCAACCTGGCAATTATCTGCTGTAAAATCCCCTATCCCCAAGACTACGAATCCAGGGGTTTCCGAAGGGGGGAAATTCTTCCCACTGATTTTTTTTTGTACTCTCGTTTTTTTTTTCCGTCATATTATAATTGTTCGGCCTGAGAGAAAATAAAAGAATCAATGAAAATGAGAGTAAAAGTTAAAAAATAATTTTTGTTTGTTCAAAAGAGTTGGTAGACCTTGATTTCTCCAAAAGAACAAAAACTGGCTTATCTATGTTAATTAATATTTGATAAAGAATTCTTTTCCTAATAGCAGGAAGCGGGTGTAAGAGACCGTCGAATGGTGTCAAGGACGGAGAGAGTTTTCTTTAATCCCATCCCAATCTCAAGTTGACAATTTCTCGAAAAATGAAAGTTCACCGTCCAAGAATAAAATGTGTATTTTTAGAGATTACGAAAACGTAGGCGATGAAAAATCAGATCAGGGATTATGGTTTCGTCCTTAGAGAAGAAAAAGTGCTAGACTTGATCTGGCCCCGATGGGAACTTCCTTAATGCGTTTGGATATGCAGGGTGCCCCCAACAGAACCTAACTTCGTTATTTCAAATAAGAACCCCTTTTTTAACTTCCTAAAAGAAGTTATTGTGATACCCTCGACGTCGGGTTTTTGGTGAAGGGTCTTCCAGACCTCGGAGGGTCAAATCGAATATTGATCTTTACCGATCTCAACTTTGTCTGTCGTGCCGGCCGTCCGTCCGTAGCATTTTTTCCGGAACACTTTACGGCCACAGTTTTCAACCGATTTTCACCAAATTTTCTTTAGACGGTGAACAAGAAGCTAACGAGAGGGATTTTTAAATTTCGAAAAAATAGCGGAGATATGTCTGTTTGAAATTTTAAAAAATTCGCAGAGGCGAATTGGTCCGATTTTCACCAAATTTGCATTAATTACTCCTTATATTTTTTAAAAATTTTTGGTGTAAAATAAATTATCAATTTTCTACATTAATTATCATTTTAGGGAGAAATTTCATACTTCCACGCCTTACGAGAGGGACCTCTCTAGGGCAAAAATCCCATTATTTGTACCTTGACATTTAAGAAATTTTTCGAAAAAAATGAACTTGGAAAATTTTTCAAAAAACAAAAAAACTCGGTAAATTTTTCAAAAAAAAAAATAAAATTAAAAATAACTTGGAAAATTTAAAAAAAATGTTGGAAAAATTTTTCGAAAAAAAACTTCCCCCTCAGTTATACTTCCCCTCAGTTATGCTTCCCTCCATTATACTTCCCCTCCCTTATACTTCCCCTCCCTTATACTTCCCCCTTTGTTATACCTCCCTCTCATATACTTCCCCTCCCCTCTGTTATACTTCCCTCCCACTGTTATACTTCCCTCCGTTGTACTTCCCCTCCATTATACTTCCCTCTTTAATACTTCCCCTCATATATTTTACTTCTCTTTAAGGAAGTTTTCGTTGAAAGCTCTTCAAACTAGCACTTTATTTCAGATTCGTGATCTACGCAAAATTTCAAGTAGATTTGACTATTCATATGACCATTATTGACAACTTTAAAAAATATCAAATTTTAGCGTTTTTCGCGCTAAAATCGACCTAAAAGCCTCATTTTTAAAAAATTCCACTTCTTTTGTCCGAAGATTCTATCACAAATTAAAGCATCTTCGCATTCTTCTTCACGAGATGCCGTCGCCAGAGGCCTTTTTCAAGCTAAAACCCCAATTTTTATTTCAGAAATGAATATATTTTTTTATTTGATTATAATTAACTATTTTGGCAGATTTAATGCATTAAATTTAGAATTTAATTATGTAATTTTTATTACAATTAATAATATTTTTAGTTATATTTTTGATTTTAATTATTTTTATTTATATTGCTGTTGCTTATGTTACACTTTTTGAGCGTAAGGTTTTAATGAGCGGTTTTTTAAAGGAATTTTTCTTTCGCACCATAATTTTTGAAAGAGCTACAGCGTCTTTTGTGCATAAAAAACAAAAATTCCGTTAAAAAATCGCTAATTTTCATTTGGAGGATTTGATGAAAATTTCGTGAAAATCAGACCAACTGTTTTTAAAATTTCGAACAGACTTCGCCATTTTTTCGAAATTCAAAAATCACTCTTGAGAATTTAGGAAGATTGCGTGAAAATTTGTTGAAAATTGTGGCTGTAAAGCGTTCCGGAAAAAAGCGGAGATCGGATTTGACCCTGCGGGGTCTGGAAGACCCTTCCCCAAACAACCGAGAAGTGAGGGTAAAACAATAACTTCAAGGAAGTTAAAAATCACGTTTTGTGGACGGAAGCGTTTTTTGTGAGGTGCGAGCTCATTGATATTTCTCACGGTGTGTTTAGATCCGAGATAGTCTTGTATATTATGTATCTCACACGGCTGAGGTTTTTCCCTTATCTCTCGGGGGGACTACCTGCACGGCAAACAAGAAGCTCGGCCACGGAGAGTAAACAAGAAAAAGACAAAAGTCTCATTTACGAGACGACTACTGGCCCATCAATTTCTTCATGAAACCCCTCGAGCTGTTTTCCGATTTAAAATTAAACTTTCACTCAATATCGTGACCGATCTGTATTTAGAGAGGCCTTTTAAAATGCATAGATAAGGAGATTAACAAGATGAAAGATTGAGAGAACTAATGATTAGAAAACTGAAATGACATAAGAGAAAAAAAGATTGCAACACCTTTTTTTTCTGGCGCTTTTCTTTGTACTCTTCGCAATCGCTTGGGGTTCGAGATAATCTGAACCGTGAACCAACAGAAAGGACATTTTTTCCGAGGAAGATTCGTCGGGGCAACCTACAAAATTAACCGAAATGGCATTTGGCATAGCAATTTTGGTAAAACATGACTACAAGGACGAGAAAAACGCTTAAAAAAAGGTGTTTCTCGGCCGAAAGACTAAGAAAAAATTCAACACCAAAGAATTAGGGTAAGTTGGCCAAAATCTCGAGAAAAACGATCAAAATAAAATATTTTGTAGGGGTTTCTTCAGCAAATCGAAAAAAAAGCCCTAAAAACCCGACAAAAAGTTGATTTTTTTAAAAACAAAAATTCGATAAAAACGCAAAAAAAATTTAGAAACAGGTGTTTTCTAATAGAAAATAAGGAAAAACGGAAGCCAAAAAATGAGCTCGCTAAGCAGAAAAATTGGGGAAAAACTGAAGAAATCTGGCAAAGTTTTGGTCAAAACTGTGAGAAAAACGCTTAATGCCTACATCAGGAATAAAAGCCTGCTCTCCTTTTGGTCCTATAATATTAAAAATTTATGAGCTTGTGAATTATAATATTGTAGTATAAATAATCCGGTAAAAAGGTATTTCTCGGCCGAAAAACTTAGAAAAAAAATTCAACGCCATAGAATTAGAGTGAATTGTTCAAAATCTCGAGAAAAACAATCAAAATAAAATATTTTGAAGGGGTTTTTTCAGCAACTCGAAAAAAAAGCCCTAAAACCCAATAAAAGTTGATTTTTTTTTTCAAACAAAAATTCGATAAAAACGCAAAAAAATTTAGAAACAAGTTTTTTCTAATGCAAAATAAGGAAAAACTGTAAGCCAAAAAATGAGCTCGCTAGGCAGAAAAATCGGGGAAAAACTGCAGAAAATCTGTCAAAATTTTGGTCAAAACCGTAAGAAAAACGCCCAATGTATAAAAAAGTGTTCCTCTGCCGAAAAGCTTAGAAAAAAAATTCAACGCCAAAGAATTATGGTGAATTGGTCAAAATCTCAAGAAAAACGATCAAAATAAAATATTTTGAAGGGGTTTCTTCAGCAACTCGAAAAAAAAGCCCTAAAAAGTTGATTTTTTTAAATGAAAAATTCCATAAAAACGCAAAAAAAAAAAAAAATTAGAAACAAGTGTTTTTCTTTCTAAAAAAAAAAAATAAGGAAAAACTGTAAGCCAAAAAATGAGCTCTCTAAGCAGAAAAAAAACTGCAGAAAATCCGGTAAAAAACTTCTCGGCCGAAAAACTTGGAAAAAAATTCAACGCCAAAGAATTAGGGTGAATTGGTCAAAATCTCGAGAAAAACGATCAAAATAAAATATTTTGTAGGGGTTTCTTCAGTAACTCGAAAAAAAAGCCCTAAAAACCCGATAAAAAGTTGATTTTTTAAAAACAAAAATTCGATAAAAACGCAAAAAAAATTTAGAAACAAGTGTTTTCTTATGGAAAATAAGGAAAAACTGCAGAAAATTTGGCAAAATTTTGGTCCAAACTGTAAGAAAAACGCCCAATGCCTACAACATCAGGAATAAAATACTGCTCTCCTTTTGGTCCTATAATACTGAGCTTGTCAATTAATAGTGTCTGTTATCGGAAAAAAAATGGAGGAAAATATTCCATCACTATTAATTGTATGTAACCCATCAGCCCCCTTGTAAAATTGACTTTCGAGAAGGGCATTACATGACACTTTATTGACTTTCGAGAAGGGCATTTACATGACACTTTATCTCTTCGTCTTTCTCTCGGCCACGGTCATCTCCTAAACGTTAAGCATATTGATAAATTCCTCACCTTCTGGAGATAGCGTGGGATGTTACATTTTAGAGAGAGGAAAAAAATGAGCTACAAAAAAAAATCTTTTTGTCTTCTTTAAGATGACGTTAGTTTTTTGTATCAGTGATTGCCGTTATTTATCAAGCCCTGGAACGTCCTGGAACGCTTAAGAATTACTGTGTTATCACTGAGTTCCTAACTAATCACTAGTATACACCCCATACACATACATACACTTACCCCCCCCCCCCCCGTACTCACACATGACACTACGCCTTCATCTACGTATGTCTGAGTGTTTGAATCATAACGATTTTTCCCGAAGAACGCACAGCACGTCTTAACTACGTCCCTGTAAACAAACATTTCGCGATGCCGCCAAGGGAGCATTGAAAACGGGAGCACGGGCATCATGCTTCTCACATCATCGTACCTACCACTCGGGCGTATCGACTCTTCTCGCTCATTTGAGGGCGGGGAAGTTGATATCACAACTTTTTCCGGCTGATGTGACCGCGTCCCGCAGCTCTCATCCTCTTCACCCGTGATTTTGTCATCTTCGGAATTCCATTTTAAAAAAGCCCCCCCTTCACATCCATCATATTAACAACTTTCTACTAAATGGACTCGACTATTGAATTTTAATAAAAATAATATGCGTAGGTGAGGCGACCCCCCCTCTTTCAATACTTCAATCTAAAACCATGAAAATATAAAATATACACGGACGTCTCATGCAACTTTTACGATTTTCCTGTCTTATCTTCTTTCCAACCAATCTCATTTAATGGCCTTCTCCGTCAAGGGTATTTGAAAATAAATTTTAAGTTTGATCTTCTGAATAAAATTTACTTTGACGGTAAGTTTATAATCGGAAAAAAATTCAACGTCTCACCATAATCCGTAAAGCTTTACAATCTCCATACCTGAAACAAAAAAGAATTGGTTAGAGAGCTTCCAACGAAACTTTCTTAAGAGAAGTAACAATATAGGAGGGGGAAGTATAATGGAGGGGACGTAAAACGGAGGGAAATATATGGAGGGGAAGTAACAGAGGGGAAGGGAACGAAGATAACGAAGGGAGGAAGTATAAGGAGGAGGAAGTATAAGGGAGGGAAGTATAAGGGAGGGGGAGTTTTTTTTTTTGTTGAAAAATTTTATAAGATTTTTTTTTAATTTTCTGAGTTTTTTTTTAATTTTCCGAGATTTTTTTAATTTCCGGGTTTTCTTTTTTAAATTTGGGCGTTTTTTTTTTTTTTAAATTGTCTAAGTCACTTTTTTTGAAAATTTTTTTAAGTGGCAAGGTAAATAATGGGCTCTTTGGCCTAGGGATGTGCCTCTCGTAATGGGTAAAAGTATGAAATTTCTCCCTACTAAAAAAATAATATTAAAAAGCGGCAATTTTTTTACACCGAAAATTCTTAAAAAAATATAAGGAGTAATTGGTGAAATTTGGTAAAATCGGACCAACGGATCGGCCGCAGCGAATTTTTTAAAATTTCAAACAGACATATCTCCGCCATTTTTTCGAAATTCAAAATCGCCCTCTTCTTCTTCACCGGCTAAAGGAATTTGTGTGAAAATTTGGTGAAAATCGGTTGAAAACTGTGGCCGTAAAGTGTTCCGGAAAAAAATGATACGGACGGCCGGCCGGCACGACAGACAAAGTTGAGATCGGTAAAGATCGGAGCTGGAAGACCCTTCCCAAAAACCCGAGGTGGAGGTATCACAATAACTACTTTAAGGAAGTTAAAATCTTTTCAAATTGCTTGAAATAATTATTTTAACCAACTTTTTGATTAATTACACTCCGATCTCTCTAAAAATCCGGCGATAAGGAGATGACACGGAACGATTTTCTAGCACTAGTAACACCGATCTTGCTGGTGGGAGGTTGACGGCCCATATAATCAATTCGGTAGAAAAACCGCAGTGAGATCACTTCGAAACGGTAATTAGTAAGCCTTTCTCATCAGAATCCATTACCGCATCGAAGCCATACAAGCATTAAACGGTTCCATCAGTTTATCGACTCCTTTTGGCAATCAAAAAACCGTTCCCTTTATTTACCCTACATTTTAAATGCTTTATAATGAGGTCCCTAACTCTTGAACTTCATAATCCATTACAAATCGTTTTTTGAGAAATTAATAAATAGCTTGTGATTGAACGGAATCTTCGAAAATAAAGAACAACGGTGAAAAACCTTTTAAAATTTCTAACTGTTTTTATTACTTATTGAAACCATTTTAAAATAACGGAGGTGCTTCTACCTACGTATTATTTGTTATAAATTTTACTTCAACTTACTTTTAGTGGGGAAATGGCGGATTCGCCGCAAAAAGACCAAGTAAATTAGGAAAACGCCCAAATAACCGAAATTCCGGTCTGGAGATGGCCCCGACGGAAACTTCCTTAAAGAGAAGTAAAAATATAGGAGGGGAAGTATAACGGAGGGGGGAGGGAGAAGTATAAGGGATAGAGAAGTATAACGGTTTCTCCCTACTAAAATAACGGAGGTAAACGGTATAACGGAGGGGGAAGTAGAACGGAGGAAGTATAAGGGAGGGGGAAGTATAACGGAGGGGAAGTATAAGGGAGGGTGAAGTATAAGGGAGTGGAAGTATAACGGGGGGAAGTATAACGGTGGGGGAGTATAACGCTGGGGGACCCCCGCTGAGTAGAACCCGACGTGGAGGGTATCACAATAACTTCTCTAAGGAAGTTAAAAAATTTCATGAATCTAGTAAAAAATAAAAGTCTTCGCCTGGCTCCGCCACACTGAACGGGGGAGTATAACGGAGGGGAGTATAACGGAGGGGGAAGTATAACGGAGGGGGAGTATAACGGAGGGGGAAGTATAAGGGAAGGTAGGTATAACGGTTTCTCCCTACTAAAATGATAATTAATTTTAAAAAATGCCAATTTTTTTACATCAAAAATTCTTTAAAAATATAAGAAGTAATGGGTGAAACTTTCGTGAAAATCGAACCTGGAAGACTCTTCCCCAAAAACCCGACGTGGAGGGTATCACAATAACTTCTTTAAGGAAGCTTAAAAATTTCATGAATCTAGGTAAAAAATAAAAGTCTTCGCCTGGCTCCGCCACACTGAACGGGCCAAATTTGTACCTACTATTTAAAAAAATTATAAATTTTTCTTCCCAATCTATTTATTTTAATTTTAAAAAATGATTTTTTTCCCAATAAAGAGTATTTGGTAAAAATTTGGTGAAGATCGGACGAATATTACGGCCGCAGCGCGTTAAATAAAACTTCAAACAGACAGATCTCCGCCATTTTTGCTAATTTCAAAAAAATCTCTCGCCAATTTCACGATAACCGAAAAAGGAAGATCCTGTGAAAATTTGGTAAATAAAAATCTTCTATTTGAGGAAGTTAATAGCGTTTTTGATGTGCAAAAAACATCCATATTTTCGGAGACCTACGCTATCATAAAAACCAAAAAATCTGGCAAAACAAGAGGAGGAGCGAAAATTAAATTAAGTTGACCAACCTGGTAGTTATAATCGATTTTATAAGAGCTACTAATTAACAATTTTAACGAACGTAATGAAGCAATTAAATCTTCTTGTTAAATAGCAGAGAAGACAGAGCGGATGAATAAAAAATAAGTTTAAAAAAAAAAGACGTTTATGCAAATTTTCAAGGATGTTGAGTCCGAAGAGTCTCGAAAGGACTTTTTTTTCGGAATAGATCTTTCGTTTATCTAGAATCGATCAAACGAATGTGGAACCGGGACGAAACGGTGGAGAGGGTATTAAAAAACAAAGTATATCCTCCCAACATATTCGACAATGCTCACATAAATCTGCACGACAAAGCCCCGACCACACATTTACATATAATTGATTTGGAACGATTTAAAATTCTAATCCCGACCCTCCCTCATCCATGTTCGTAGACCTCCTATAGACCAAAAGGCACACTGACCAATAAAATAAGAAGCTCAGACTTTATTTGGAAATTCGACTTTTTTTATATTCTTCGAACTAAAATTCTTTTTTGGATACTTTTCACATTTTTTTAAAGCTATTCCTTTCATCTTTATAACATGTTTTTTTCTTAAAAATGCGAGTTAAGAGTTCACACGCTTCTATTAGCTTTTGACCGGAAGGATGGAATAACAAGAGAAAATTTCCCAGTTTAGAAATAACTTCCGGCAATAAAAGTCCGTTGACCAAAGGCGCTTTGGGTTTACTTAAAGCACGTCCTTTTAGCTATACTGCATATTTCAACTCTGCAGAAAACTTCTTCAAAAAGAGTTAAGGGGATATGAGGGTTTTAAGTTGGTTGCTTTGTACATATTTCGTTGTGAGCAACGGTTTTCGGTTTTTCCCTTCTATCTTGGAAACCGTCGCTCAAAACGAAAAAATGTCCTAAGTAAAAGTTGTAGCTACGGAAATTTACTACATAAAATATCTTATTAGTTTTTTCCGTCAGAGCAATATTTTAGGAGATATGAAGGTTTTAAGTTTTCAGACAGGCTCTGTAGGATTATTAGTTTTAACCTCATAACTCCTTAAATATTGCTCTTACGCAAATAATAAATAAAGAAATTTTTGTAGGAAATCTTAGTACCTACAACTTTTACTTAGAACATTTTTTCGTTTTGAGCGACGGTTTCCGAGATAGAAGGGAAAAACCGAAAACCGTTGCTCACAACGAAAAATTTGCAAAACAACTCACTTAAGAACCCTCATATCTCCTTAAGTATTGCTCTGACAAAAAATCAACGAAGTCTTTTTTGTAGAAAATTTCCGTAGCTACGACTTTTACTTAGGACGTTTTTTCGTTTTGAGCGACGGTTTCCGAGATAGAAGGGAAAAACCGAAAACCGTTGTTAACAACGAAAAATTTGCAAAGCAACCAACTTAAATACTTCCATATCTCCTAAAGTATTGCTCTGACGGAAAAAACTAATAATATATTTTATGTAGTAAATTTCAGTACCTACAACTTTTACTTTTGACATTTTTTCGTTTTGAGCGACGGTTTCCGAGATAGAAGGGAAAAACCGAAAACCGTTGTTAACAACGAAAAATTTGCAAAGCAACTCACTTAAAAACCATCATACCGCCTTAAGGCGCTCTCCATAGGTCAGTGGTCTTCCAGACTGACTCGTGATCTTTACCGATCATGAGATTGTCAGTGGTGCCGGCCGGCCGTCGCCATTTAAGTCGATTTCGAAACTTGTTTACGTTTCAGACATTTTAGGCGATGATAGTAGGCTAATGAGATAATAATATGAAGCGCCGTGGTTATAGAGGACATGGTCAGTCTCTAATTGATGGACAAGTAGGTTTACTCTCGCCTTTGAAACGTCACCCTTCCTGAACACGAGCGCATTAAACCCATTCGAAACTTTTAAGTGTTTATTTAATCAACATCTGAGCTTATTTTGATTTTTGGTTTTCAAAATTTACAGTTTAGCCATGAAATTTCGTAATATAAATTGGATATCTAAATTTCAAATGCGACGTTTTTCAGTTGAGCCGGTTGAGTGTCATGAGAAGCAGGTTTTGAGAAAAATTTGATTTAATAAAATAATTGGTGTTAGTCAGGAGTGGTCGTTGGGGTGTATCAAGATTGCCGGAAGCAGAAGTTGACGGATTCTGGGGAGCAATATGACGACGCAAACGGAGGAGTGATAAAAAATCTTTTAAAAACGTAACTTTTTAACAATTATCTTCATTGCACAATTATTTTGCAGTATTACAATATCGGAAGGAACAGCTAAAGTTTTGCACAATATAGGAGACCAATTTTACGCAACGGCCGTCTCCGGATTGGGTGAACCGTCGAAATCATATTCCGACACGGAGACAATGGATATGTGCAAAGAATCCATCAGATTGGCCGCCGCAGCCGGAGCGAGGGCTCTTCAGGACAGCGGAATCGAAAGGATATACGTGGAAGGGTTCCGAGATCCCGAAGCCGCAGCAGAAGGTGCCAACCTCGCCGTCTGGAGGTATCAAGAAATGAAAGGGCCAAAAAGAAAAAAACCGGAATCCATTGTCGATTTTTTTAACCCGCAAATGGAGTTTGTATTCATCATGTAATAATCATAATGAAATCGATTTTAGAGAAGGCTGGATTCGCGGAGATAGCAAAGCACAAGGGCAAAATTTGGCCCGATATTTGGCCGAACAGCCTGCCAACATAATCAACCCTATGGCCTTCGCACAAGTAAATTTGGTAAAGATTAGCAAATAATGGAGTTTTAGGCAGCGATTTATTATTTATGTCCCTGCGGAGTAAAAGTTGATATAAGAAATAAAGATTGGATGGAAGAAAAACGTATGATACCGACGTTGGCGATGTCAAGGGGCTCTTGTGAGTCACCGCTTTTTCTTGAAATGTTTTACTGCGGAGGAACAGAAGAAGATAAGCCTGTAGTTTTAGTCGGTACGTTGTTAAATAGGGAAGAAAATGAGAATTTTTAGGGAAAGGGGTGACGTTTGATTCGGGAGGACTGTGTCTTAGAGCGTGTCAAAGTATGGGTGAGCACAGAGGAGATGTGGCAGGCGGTGCGGCCATCGTCGGCGTTTTAAAAGCGTGCGCAGCTCTTCAGATACCGATCAACGTGGTCGGTTTGGTCCCTCTGATCGAAAACATGCCTGGAGGAGCGGCTATGAAACCTGGCGACGTCGTCATCACACAAACCGGGCGGACTATCAAAATCCAAAACCCGGCATATGCAGGTCATATAATTTTAGCAGCGAGTTTAGTCCATGCTGCATCCATGCACCCTTGTTTAGTCATGGACATCGCCACACTTTTATGTAATACAAATTAAAAATTGAACAGATAAACAAAAATTTAAAGGTGGAGCGAGAGAAGCCATGGGTTCAGCAGCCTCTCCGACATTCTGCACGTCGGAAATCGTCTGGAAAGAACTTCAAAAGGCCGGTGCCGAGACGGGGGACCGTTTTTGGCGTATGCCTTTTTGGGAACACTACTCAAAAAGCGTTACGGGACTCGACGACGTCGACGTCGACAACGTCGGCCTAGGACGAGGCGCATCTTTATGCAAAGGAGCAGCATTTCTTCTGGTAAAACATCATTCCATAAAGAAAATAATTTTACTTTCTAAAGGAATTCGCACCAAAAGTGGACTTCACCCACATCGACATCAGCGGGACGGGAATGGAAGCAGAAGAGCATCCCATCTACTACAGAAAAGGCCTAATGACGGGACGTCCTGTACGAAGTTTGGTTCAATTTTTAAATCGAGTCGCCTGCCCTCATAATATAGAACAACCTTGCAAATAATTTTTTTCTAATTTTTTGCCCAATTAGAACTTCCTTAAGAAAAAAAATATTTAAGAATTTTAAAAATCAAGAAAAAATTTACTAAAAACAAGTTAAAATTCCTCAGAACAGGATTAAAATGATGATAAAAATTCAAAAGATATTGAGAGAAAAAAATCAAAAGGCAGCAAAAAATCTGATCTTCTATCTATCCCGTCTAGGAAATAGAAGAATAAAGAATTCTTCAAAGTATCGAATTCCTTAAAAATAGGAAAAGGTCAATAAGATCAGATAATTTTTGTTTTCGACTTATAAAAAAAGGAAGGATTCGCGTGAAAAAACGAGTAACTACAAAATACGCGTGGATATAAAACTTAATCGACGGCTCATTAGCGCTCTTGAATCCTGCACGACCCATTAACACTAATTAGAAAAGATTCCCTCCGTAGAATTCGCAATTTCCATCCTACGGGGAGGGAAACTCGACTCGGGATTTTAAACGAGTCTTAAAAACTTATTGTGAAGACGCTTGTTTTGATCGCTTAATTTATGGAACGGCCAACGTCGGGGATTGCGCATAAAAGTTAATTTTATTAGACGTCTAATGCTTGTCTAGAAATAGCTTAGAGATTCCGAGACGAAAAGCCTGGGTGGGTGGTAAGCCTGTTTGAGCTGTAGGGTGGTCGAAATTTTTTTCTTCCTATCGAGGTATTTTCTTTATCGTATTCTCTATACGTGCCAAAGGATCGTCATCGCGAGGGGTCAACAGATGGAAGATCTTGATAGTCCAGCCTCGGGTATGCGGTTTGTTATATTTATTAGCACAATGCTCAATAATATAAAAAAAGTGCATTTTTTTAAATTCTTGAAAGGATGTTGCGCCTTTCTTGATTCTGAAGGCCAATTTTGACGTCTTGTTTCCTGATGTCATTTCGCGCAAAATCCCAGGCTTCAAAATTATTGGAATTCAGAAACACGAAGTTCGAGAACCAAAAGCGTTTCGATAATGAAAGTGTTGATGCGCGAAGTTTCCTCAAGGGACAGCACTCGTAATTTTGGGCCTCTTGTTTACGAATAATGGTCGTCCCGAAGGTGCTTCTCGCCGCCTAATCACAAAGCACGTCATTTTACGCCGAATTTTCATCCGACGTGACCCCAACGCGATCGGGACATCGAATATTCGGAATTTATGGCATTGAAGGACGTCGGAAAAAAAAACTATTGTTGCTTTTTTACGATTATTCTTTTTATTAATAACAAGGTACACGAAGGGTAATTACGGGAAAGAGGAAGTTTAACTCGGCGACGTTTATGCAAGAATGCATATTTCCCTTTATAGCCGATTATTAGCCCACTAGACGCCGTTTCTGTTTCAACACACTAAATAAAATTTTCCACTTTCTTTAATGGCGATTTTACTGAGAACTACTAATTTGAAGAAAAACACCCAACTTCCTCAATCGAGGTAGAAAAAATGGAAGTCTTCGCCCAGCCAGGCCACACGGAACGGGCGAGAACACCCCAAATTTCTTCCTACTTGAAACAAAAAAATTGTTGAAGAAATTCGATTTGGTGAAGATAAAATGAAAATTGTGGGTGTGAGGTGTTCCAGAAAATGCGACGGACGGCCGGCACCACAGACAACCTCAAGATCGATAAAGATAACTAATCATGGAGGGTATCACAATAACTTCTCTTTGAGGTTTAAGGGGATATGAGGGTTTTAAGTTAATTGCTTTGTACATTTTTCGTTGTGAGCAACGGTTTTCGGTTTTTCCCTTCTATCTTGGAAACCGTCGCTCAAAACGAAAAAATGTCCTAAGTAAAAGTTGTAGCTACGGGAATTTACTACATAAAATATTTTATTGGTTTTTTCCGTCAGAGCAATATTTTAGGAGATATGAAGGTTTTAAGTTTTCAGACAGGCTCTGTAGGATTATTACTTTTAACCTCATAACTCCTTAAATACTGCTCCTACGCAAATAATGAATAAAGAAATTTTTGTAGGAAATTTTGTACCTACAACTTTTACTTAGGACATTTTTTCTTTTTAAGCGACGGTTTCCGAGATAGAAGGGAAAAACCGAAAACCGTTGCTCACAACGAAAAATTTGCAAAGCAACTCACTTAAGAACCCTCACATCTCCTTTAAGTATTGCTCTGACAAAAAAACCAATGAGGTCTTTTTTGTAGGAAATTTCCGTAGCTACGACTTTTACTTAGGACATTTTTTCGTTTTGAGCGACGGTTTCCGAGATAGAATTGAAAAACCGAAAACCGTTGTTAACAACGAAAAATTTGCAAAGCAACCAACTTAAATACTTCCATATCCTCCTAAAGTATTGCTCTGACGGAAAAAATTAATAAGATATTTTATGTAGTAAATTTTTGTACCTACAACTTTTACTTAGGACATTTTTTCGTTTTGAGCGACGGTTTCCGAGATAGAAGGGAAAAACCGAAAACCGTTGTTAACAACGAAAAATTTGCAAAGCAACTCACTTAAAAACCATCATACCTCCTTAACCAAGTTTTTACAGTTGGGAAGCTTCCGAGAGCACCACAAAACACTCAAAAAACGTGAACTTCCGCCATAAGAAGCTATTGGCCTCAAATTTGCCCATAAGTAGGTACCCTTTTATCCGTGAAATAAACCCACGAGGGGCGAAGGTTAAGAAACCGCAAAAACAATAATGACACGTTAGAAACTGTAATCGGTCCTCCAAAAAAATAAAAAATCTGGATCAAGGCTTAAAATTGTTTTGGGAACAAACGATCCATTTCACTTTTTCCGTAACTAATTTTTTTTCTTCTTCCCTCTTTTAAAATTATAACGTTCTAGTTGTTCGATGCATAAGTTTGGATTAAAAATAAGGAAGTTTTCTCTAATTAAAAAATTTTTGAAAGTAGAATCACGAAAAGTGGTCAGTTCGTGTTCGGCTTCTTTTCTTCATCTCGCATATCACGGCCTCCTTAACATGTGGAATCCGAGAAGCATTTAGATTGAAAAAAAAAACACTTCTAAAAATTAATTTTATACACGAAAAGTTGGATGGCACTTCCTTAAAGAGAAGTTATTGTTCCATTGACAGTTTTTCACCGGACAGTTTTTCACCGGAATTTTCACCAATTCAATCAAATTGGGAAAAAATTCTGGAAAAATTTGAGGTATTCTCGCCCGTTCTGTGTGGCCTGGCTGGGGGAAGACATGCATTTTTTCTCCCTCGATATTTAAAAAAAATGTTTTCGATAGTAGGGACGAAAAATGATTAAATGGCGCTACTATGAAGAAGTTCACGTCGGACATTTCCCAGCGTGAGTTTAAAAATCTGGCATGTTTTCACAGCAAAAAAACCCTCTCCTTAATGATTTGCTCGAATTTATTATCTCTCCGTGTACGGAGAACATCTCGGACGGTACCATTCTCGACCTTGGCTCATGCAACGTGGTGACAAGACGCGGGAAAAAAAAAAACGAAGAAAAAAATAAATTTTATGGTGAAAAAATCGATGTTTCTCATTATGTGTGGGAATACATATTTAATAGATCGTGAGACCGAAACGCGGCTTTTGTCCGACAATGAGTCGTGAAGAAACACTTTGTATCGGTTTCTATTTCAAAACTTTTTCTCGCTCATGAAGCAAACGAGATTAAAGTAACACATATGGGTCAGATTTAGACCACTGGTTCTCAAACTATTTCCATGGGAACGCCAGGGGAAAAAATCAACAAGTTTTAATTGGGATAAACCTTAAGTTTTTTTAATGTAAAAACGAGTTTTTTGTCACGTCCTGTCCTTCAAATTGTCTTAAATGAGCCATTAAGGTTCTTCGTTCCCAATTTAGATGTTAAAAAACAAAATCTGATTATGAAAATGGCTTTTTAATATTTAGTACGTGTTCTCTAGACCGAGGGGGACCCCCGGAAAAAAAATCTTGAAGTCAACGTAGGTCTATTGACAAGTTAAGTACTAGTTTGAACGAAAACTTCCTTAAAGAGAAGTAAAATATAGTAGATATAGGGTGGGGGGGGGGAGTATAAAGGAGGGGAAGTACAACGGAAGGGATTGTTTTTGTTATTTCAAAAAATTTTTTAATTTGCGCTTTTTTTTTTCTCAAAAATTTTCTAAGTTACTTTTTCGAAAATTTTTCCAAGTGTCAAGGTAGAAATAATGGGATTTTTGGCCAAGAGAGGTCCCTCTCGTAAGGCGTGGAAGTATGAAATTTCTCCCTCCTTAAATGATAATTAATGTTTTGAAAAAATGATAATTTTTTTTACACCAAAAAATCGTAAAAAATATAAGGAGTAACTAATGAAAATTTGGTGAAAATCGGACCAAAGCAAATTTTTTAAAATTTCCAACAGACGTATCTCCGCCACTTTTTTCGAAATTCAAAAATTGCTCTCGTTAGTTCCTTGTTCACCGACTAAAGAAAATTTGGTGAAAATCGGTGGAATACTGTGGCCATAAAATGTTTGGGAAAAAAATGCTACGGACGGCCGGCCGGCACCACTGACAAAGTTGAGATCGGTATAGATCCATATTCGAATTGACCCTCCGGGGTCTGGAAGACCCTTCCCCAAAAACTCGACGTGGAGGGTATCACAATAACTTCTCCACGCACCTTAATAGAGAAAAAAATTCTGAGAAAATTAGTTGAAAGTATTGAATATTGTGGTGTCAAAATCAAGAAAAATTTGCGTATACAGGGTGTCCGGAAACACATGGCAAGCGTCTGGGAGAGCGTTAAAAAGTGGTTTTACGAAAAAAAGTTAAATGTAAACCCCCCTTAATTTAAATCAAAGAATTTGATGGTGTAGTTTAAAATCCGCCTGGATACACAGGGTGTCCCAGACACAACCTAACTTCGTTATTTCAAATGAGAACCCCTATTTTTTGTTTCAGATTCGTAATCTACGCAAAATTTCAAGTAGATTTGAGTACTCATATGACAAGTTTGGACAACTTTTAAAAAATGTAAAATTTTAGCGTTTTTTGCGCTAAAATCCGTTAAAATTGACCTAGGAGACTCGTTTTTTTTTTAATTCCACTTATTTTTTCCCGAAGAATCCAACTGTCTCAAATTTGAGCATCTTCGCATTCTGCATCACGAGATTTCGTCGCTATTGGCCTTTTTTCAAGTTAGAACCCAAATTTTTAGTTCAGAAATGAAAATTAGCACTTGTTGAAAGGAATTTTTCTTTCGGACCACAAATTTTGAAAGAGCTATAGCGTCTTTTGTGTTTATGCATCAAAAATTAAAATTCCGTCAACAAATCGCAAATTTCCATTTTTGAAGTATGGAATTTGGAGTTAAACTTGAAAAAAGGCCATTAGCGACGAAATCTCGTGATGCAGAATGCGAAGATGCTCAAATTTGAGACAGTTGGATTCTTCGGGAAAAAATAAGTGGAATTAAAAAAAAACGAGTCTCCTAGGTCAATTTTAACGGATTTTAGCGCAAAAAACGCTAAAATTTTACATTTTTTAAAAGTTGTCCAAACTTGTCATATGAGTACTCAAATCTACTTGAAATTTTGCGTAGATTACGAATCTGAAATAAAAAATAGGGGTTCTCATTCGAAATAACGAAGTTAGGTTGTGTCTGGGACACCCTGTATATCCAGGCGGATTTTAAACTACACCATCAAATTCTTTGATTTAAATTAAGGGGGGTTTACATTTAACTTTTTTTCGTAAAACCACTTTTTAACGCTCTCCCAGACGCTTGCCATGTGTTTCCGGACACCCTGTATAGTTTGAGAACCGCCATTTCTAAATTTTCTGTAACATTCCAAGAGCTTCTAAGTTTTGGCTAACTCTTGTGGGGAAGAAAAATTCCTAAAGGAAGATTTGATGAAATCCAATGAATATTGAGGTATTCCTGAAGGACGTTGCATCGGGATCGATGAAGACCAGAGGTCATTTTGATCCTAAAGGTCCTAATGACCCATTTCTTGACTGTTGAGAGTATCACAAGAATTTTCTTTTGAGAAATTTAAAAAGATTTGAGGAGGGGCACTTGAAGAGAATTTGTGTTCTACGCCACTATCTTAAACTAGCTTAAATGTTTATTTCCTTATATTTTAGTGTCTCTGATTTTTATTTCGACTTATCATTTCTTCAAATTAAGCTTTTTTGACAAGGAAACAATTAGTTTGCCACTTTCGAAGCGAATGATTGTGTGAAACAGACGTTTCCACTTAGGAGTGATGAATGGACGTCGATATAAACGACACGGACGATCTCGACTATTAAAAAGTAAGATTAATGTATGAATGAAGATTTTAAACCCTCTGATTTCTTCGGAGTGGGAATTTGTCGATCGGTAACGCGCGAAAGAAGACGTGGGGCGTGGAAAAACCAGTCCTGCATCTCCACGGGTTGTCACTTCCTTATAACGCCCACGACTCTCAAAAAAGAAGACCCTTTATTCACTCGATCCTCAACATTCGGATATAATTAAAGAGAAAACTCCTAAAGGAAAAGCGGAGAAGTGTGTCAACTGAAAAAAATGTCAACTGGAAAAGAAAAAAAAAAAAGCCACAATTGTGTAATTGACGTAAGAGCTCGTTTACGACCGGCGTAAAGAAAAGAAAGCAAAAATATGGGTTTCATTGTTCTTTTTATTTTAAATTTATTACCAAGAATGCTTTTAAATAGAATCAGTGACGCCCACTGGGGAACTGGTTCCAAATTTTCTGTGCCCCCCCCCTCCTTTAATGTTAATGTGATACCCTCGACAGACGGTTTCAGGAAGTAGATAATAGCTTTGTTCCAACCGTAGCTTGAAACTGGTTTGAAACTCCTCAGGCATGCGCAGAAGGATTTGGACTTCAGATTTGACAGAAGTTTCAAACCAGTTTCAAACTGCAGTTGGAACAAAGCTATTTAGGACCCTATGAAGACCAGGGTTCACTTTGATCCCTAATAACCCCTTTCGAAAAACCGTCTGTCGAGGGTATCACATAATTTTTCTTTTCAAAAACTTCATGAAACCATGAAAAACCAAGTTTTTCTTGAATTTGACGCAGCAAAACACCCAAAAAAACTCGCTTTTTTAAACAAAAATTTTTTGATCCCTTTGTCTTTCCGAAAAAAAATGACTTCCGCGAAATAGAAAATTAATTTGCTTCCGGGCTCTAATTTAAGCACATAGAATAATTGAGGCTCCAGGGTCCTTCAAAATTACCTCCCGACAAAACCTTCAAGCTTTCTTTAAAAATGACATTTTTATCGGTCAACAAGGTCTTAAATATAATTTTTTTCAAAGCTTTTACTTTAGTACAAATACCTTTTTGATGAGGCGAAATCCAGAGTTGAAAGTAGGCAAGAAACGGGGGTAACGAAAGTTAAAGGATCATCTCAGGCTGAAAATGGGACTTGTTTCGAATCAAGTTCTTGAAGCCGTTTTTGAAAGTCCACTGTCGTTTTTTGTTTCTAACTTCTCTCCCGTGTATAATGGAGAAGTACTTCAATAAATTTTCGACTCTAACTACTAATTACACCGAAGAGCATTATTAATTGTTTGCTGAGGTGAACGTCCGAAAGGTATTCGCTATTGTCCTTATTTTTTCTCTCTTTCTATTTTTTAGCCCCGTGGGCACCACAGAGTCCGACGGTGAATGAATGGGACGTGCTCTTTGAATTCTGCTCTAATGATTATCCGAAGATCATCAATTTGTCAACCGGACGGCTTGTTGAGAATATCTTTGTTAATCCCATGGCGTCTATAGAGTCTAATTAGCTTCATTTTTTAAAGCGAACTTTTAAAGAAAAGGCGACCCGTTTTGTCGAAAAAACTCCGAACGCCGGGGGAGTCACGTCTTGTGCACTTCACAGGTTCTGCCTTCTTTAAATGCCTTACAAATGGGCTCTTTTCAACTGCCAAGAATAAAAAAAAAGAAATCTACCTAAAATAAATATGCACATATAAAAACGGTACCCCTTTTATCGATATTCAAAGCTAAATGATTTTCTTTTATTTTAACTATTTTCAAGGAAGCTATAAAAATACCATTGAAGGTATCAATGCAGGGGATTCGATTACCTCAAGGTTTGTTTTATGTCCGATGAAATCCGTTCTTTCCATGAAGGTTATTTTTTTTTATAAATAAAATCTTTTAGAAGAGAAATATTACCATTATGGTAACGGTCTTCGGTTAGGAAAGTCGGACAGAGTGTTAATCTGATTCGTTCTGTAGGGTAATGCCTGAAGATCATCTGGGGTGGATCGAAAGTCAAAAACACGGCCGATATGCTCAGATTGGGGCGAAAAATTAGGGTAAAAAGTATCTAAAAAGCGAAGGAATTCTCCGACAGATTCCTCCAGAGTTGGTACTGCTTTCAATGAAACTCAAAAGATCGTAAAAATCAGCTACTCTATTCAAAATAAACTTAAGTCCGTTGAACCTAGTTCGGTGAGGAAGAAAATATGGAAACATAAGGAGAAAAACCAATGAAAATTGTGGTCGTGATGAATTTTTTCAGGAAAATACGGTGGCAGTCGATAAAGCCAAGGGGTCATTCTTATCCTTGGGGGTCCTAGAAGCTCAAAAACCGTTTGTCAAGGGTATAGCATTAATTTTCTTTTGAAAGATTTAAAAACGTTTAAAAAAGGGGATCCCATGAACAGAATTTCGGAACCAGGGCCCCCAGCGACGCCACAGCGAAGAAAAAAATTGATTCTGTGAAATAAAGTTCAAAAAATTTCTTGATTTTTTTGTGGTTATCATAAAAATGATTGGAATTTAGCTTCTGATTTTTAAATTTTTTTTTCTGATGTACTCTTTTGTAAAAAGAGTCTAATTTACAGCGACAAAATGATTAAATTTTGAGAAATTCTTTTGAGTAAATTGGATGTAATTTAGGACGTCACGCGAAGTTCAAAATAAAAAAAAAACACTTTAGGTAGGTGGTCATTTTGTACATATGGGCATGTGCTCATTATGTACATAAAGAGTCGGTTTTACGATTATTACCTTAGTTTCCAACAGTTAATTAATTAAATAACAAGAGAAAAAAAACTTACCTTGAAAAATTTAAAAATCCTCGTACGCTTTTTTGAAAAAAGGAAGCCTAAAAAAATTTTTTTTTCTTCTCGATTTTCGATCACGTCTATGTAAACGAAACCCGAAGGGTACTCGAGGCGCGAGGTTGAGGAGCGAAAAGCCGACTGAATTCAGTGAAGAGTTCGAGTGTGGAGATCTATGTCAGGGCCGGACTGGGGGGACCCGGGACGCCTCCCCCTCCTCGCCGAGTAAACAAGAAGCGTCAAGAGTCTCCAAGACTCCTGATTGACCACAAAATGTATTATTTTTTAACAAATTTAAATTGGATTTAACAAATACTGATTTTAGCGTCCCCGTTTTTTCTTTTCAAATTCCGGCCATGAAGTTGAACACTTGAGGATTTTTTTTCTGAACGAAAAAATGGCAACGTCCGGACGGCACCAAAGACAAACTTATCTCTCATAATGACCACTGGTCTTTTTGACACTTCGAAATTAAAATCAAAAGCAGGGGGGTTATCCTGATCCGCCAAGCCAGGGGGTCCGTTGAAAACCTTGATAAAAACAGCAGGAAACAGAAAAAGTAAACCCGGAATTAAAAGCGTTTTTACGTTAAAGTTTTTTCACTCTTCAAAAAACGAGACATTTCCCACATTTTAGTTGAGTCTGTTTCACCAGAATCCCGGAATTTTTGGGAGTTTTCTCGGCTTTTTGCTAGAGAAACGCCATTTTTACTGGATTTTCAGTAGTATTTCTTGGCTTTTTGCCAGAGAAACCACATTTTTACTGGATTTTCGGCAGTATCTCTCGGCTTTTTTTCCATAGAAACCCCATTTTTACTGGATTTTTGGAAGTATTTCTTGGCTTTTCGCAAGAGAAACCCCATTTTTACTGGATTTTTGGTAGTATTTCTCGGCTTTTTGACAGAGAAACCACATTTTTACAGGATTTTCGGCAGTATCTCTCGGCTTTTTTCATAGAAACCCCATTTTTACTGGATTTTTGGTAGTATTTCTTGGCATTTCGCAAGAGAAACCCCATTTTTACTGGATTTTTGAGAGTATCTCTCGGCTTTTTTCCATAGAAACCCCATTTTTACTGGATTTTTGGTAGTATTTCTTGGCTTTTCGCAAGAGAAACCCCATTTTTAATGGATTTTCGGTAGTATTTCTCGGCTTTTTGACAGAGAAACCACATTTTTACTGGATTTTCGGCAGTATCTCTCGGCTTTTTTCCATTGTAACCCCATTTTTACTGGATTTTTGGTAGTATTTCTTGGCATTTCGCAAGAGAAACCCCATTTTTACTGGATTTTTGAGAGTATTTCTCGGCTTTTTGACAGAGAAACCACATTTTTACTGGATTTTCGGCAGTATCTCTCGGCTTTTTTCCATTGTAACCCCATTTTACTGGATTTTTGGTAGTATTTCTTGGCATTTCGCAAGAGAAACCCCATTTTTACTGGATTTTTGAGAGCATTTCTTGGCATTTCGTAAGAGAAACCCCATTTTTACTGGATTTTTGAGAGTATCTCTCGGCTTTTTTCCATAGAAACCCCATTTTTACTGGATTTTTCGTAGTATTTCTTGGCATTTCGTAAGAGAAACCCCATTTTTACTGGATTTTTGAGAGCATTTCTCGGCTTTTTGATAGAGAAACCCCATTTTTACTGGATTTTCGGCAGTATCTCTCGGCTTTTTTCCATAGAAACCCCATTTTTACTGGATTTTTGGTAGTATTTCTTGGCATTTCGCAAGAGAAACCCCATTTTTACTGGATTTTTGAGAGCATTTCTCGGCTTTTTGACAGAGAAACCACATTTTCACTGGATTTTCAGCAGTATCTCTCGGCTTTTTTCCATAGAAACCCCAATTTTACTGGATTTTGGTAGTACTTCTTGGCTTTTCGCAAGAGAAACCCCATTTTTACTGGATTTTTGAGAGTATTTCACGGCTTTTTGACAGAGAAATCACATTTTTACTGGATTTTCGGCAGTATCTCTCGGCTTTTTTCCATAGAAACCCCATTTTTACTGGATTTTCGGTAGTATTTTTCGGCTTATCGCCATAGGAACCCCATTTATACTGGATTTTTAGAGTGCTCCTCGCATTTAGACAGAAAACCCAATTTTAAAGGATTTTTGGTAGTTTTCCTCTGCTTTTTACAAAGGAACCCATTTTCGCAAGATTTTTTCCAAAAATCATCCTTTGGTGGTATCACAATAATTTTTAAAGAAAGTATAAATAATCAAAATCCCACTGAAGCCAGAAAAAAAAGTTAAAAAAGGAAATTTTTATTTTTTACTTATCGTTTTTATACAAAAATATAACATTTTGGTAAACAAAAAAAGAGGAATGTATTTAAAATAACTAAAAATAAATTTGAGATGATTTAAATTTTCTTTTTTGATTTCTACAAAGAGTGTATTACAATAATATAAATAAAAAAAAGAATTTAAACAATTTTTTTTTTACCTGTCTCATTGACTATCTTCACACTTTTTTCCATCAGGCTAAAAAATAAATTGATCATAAGTAAAACTTTATAATGATTAAGATTACCATGATGAAAATGTTGGCTGGAAGTGCCCTTTGAACGATTTGATCTAAATTTGAAATGTTGCTTTCTTTTGAAACATTCAAGTTGATAACTGGAAGGGCGGCCGTTCCGCAGCAAAGAGGATACATCTGGTATTCGACTTCTTTCGTACTTTCAGGCAAAAGAAAAAGTAGAGTCTGAAAATTTGATGTTTTATAAGAAGTTTAAGATTGAAAACATACATTGTCGACTCCAGCAAAAGTAAAACTTGTGGAAGGCTTAACTTTGACTTGAAGAATTATAAGTTTTGAACTATGATTCGTTATTTGATATTTGGCCACATATTGTTTTTTAACTATCGCTGTCGCTGGTGCATCCACAATCACAGAAATTGGGATATCAACAATCGCCTTCTCAGGTAAAGAATAATTAAACGTTGACGTTACAGT
This sequence comes from Orius insidiosus, assembly GCA_014119065.1. Lineage (NCBI taxonomy): Eukaryota > Metazoa > Arthropoda > Insecta > Hemiptera > Anthocoridae > Orius > Orius insidiosus. Next base: position 49,272 of record JACGAQ010000178.1, on the reverse strand, counting down.
TTCTCCAGATCTAAAATAAGAAGCTTTAAGAAATTCAAAAATAAAAACAAACCTTGCCCATTCTATAACGAAAGTCCCAACAAGAGATGAATCTGACGAAAACTTCTTTACAGAAGCACAAATCAATTCAGAAGCTGTATTATCGCTTTCAAGCTCGCATCCTTTCAACAAACAGTCATATTCTCCATCAAGTTGAAAATTTTCACTCTATAAAAATTAATTAATTAATTTTCAATGGTTTATTAAAATAATACCATGATGATTGATGTTGAATGAATTGTGATTGGCCATGGAGACAACGATTTTATTTCGGGCTGAATTAAAAATGGTTCGCGGGTAAAAAGCTCGTTGAGCTCTTCAAATTTCGTTGACATGTATTTCGCGCTAAGTTTAAACGGCTCTTCTACCTTAAACTCAATTTGCGACTCAACCACACATAAATGACCATCGATGATATAAGAAAGCTAAAATTAAATCAAAATTAGAAGAATATAAAGTTAAACTACTCTTATTTCAAGTTGACGAGTCTGCAAACAAGAACATCGAATGTAAAAAGATTTGGAGGCCAATTCATTCAAATCATCGACGTCTAAACTAAAGGGGAGAGGTGTAAAATTGCTACTTCCTCCCTCATAAAAGTTACCTGTAAACAACTCAATTATTTGTAACTTAAAATAACTTTAAAGGTTACTTTTATGAATGATTTCTTGGTCGAAATTTTGTGGAAAAGCGATCGTAAGATTCGCTGATGTTACAGGCGAAGATTCTTCGTTGATAATACTCAAACGAAGGGGATACCATTCGTTCAGCAAAGCAGGAGGGTTGTGTTTGATTTCTGCTTTGATTTTCGCCAACCTCCGCGAAACGACACATTTTAACTGTGACTCTAATTTTACAAAATCACCTTCTGTTCCTTTTAATTGTCTAAAAATAAACAAATTAATTTTTTTTAAATGAATTAATAAATTACTTACTTAAAATGAAGTAGTTCTTTGTAAAAAATAGAAGAATCTCTCCCTAAGCCGTTAAATTTCAACTCAACAATTCTACCTTCGATTTCACCAATAAGTAAGGATACAGATATTATCTAAAAGTTTAATTTTTACTTTCATTTTCCTGAGAAAACATTCAAAATAAACTAACCTGCATAGGTTTCCCAATATCTTGTAAGTTTGGCACAAAAGAACAATTAAATGTCTTCAAATCGGAATAATTGAAATCCAGACGTGTGGCGACTAAATGGCTAACTTTTTCGCCACTTCCACCCAATACGGTTACGTTGAGTTTTGAAAATAAGAAAGATTGAGGTATACTAGACCTGGAAAAAAATTAGATCGATGAAGAAGAAAAAAAATGAAATAACCTCCGAAAATTACTAATGCAATGACCGAAGCGAATAAAAGAATAGAACAAATGCAGCAGCACATGATTACGAAGGCGATAAGGGGCCGATTGGGAGCACTAGGGAAGTGAAAAGCCTATTAGAGCCCTGGTCTATTCACTTGAAAATAATGGCTTATTGTCAGCTAGACAGTAATTGATGAGGGGGTTTTATAGTAGGGTTTTTTTTACGGTGTTACTTTCTAACTAAAAGAAGGACTAAAAATAATGTCTCACAAAAAGAAAATATTCATTTTATTTTTGTAGAAATAAATAGAATTTCTACAAAATTTCTACTTTCAAAGTAGAATTTGAAAAAATTTTGTAGAAAAAAAAAACTAAGAAGAAAACTCTTCAGTTCTCAAAAACGATAAAATTAGGGTCAAAACAAGCCATTGCACAGAAAAGCTTGATAAAAAAATGCTGAAAACAAAGGATATTAGAAATAAAAGATTTTTTACGTTTATTTTCCAAAGTCTTCAAAAAATGAGATATTTCCCACATTTTACTAATTTTTGGAGGAGAATGGGATTTTCCACCAGAAACCACCATTTTTAAAGGATTTTCACGAGTTTTCCTCAATTTTTAGTGGATTTTTGGTAGTATTTCTAGGCTTTTCGCCATGGAAACCCCATTTTTACTGAATTTTTGGTTGTATTTCTCAGGTTTTTGCCAGAGAAACCCCATTTTTACAGGATTTTCGGTAGTATTTCTCGCTTTTTGCCAGAGAAACCCTACTTTTACAGGACTTTCGTTAGTTTTTCTCAGCTTTTTGATAGAGAAACCCCATTTTTACAGGATTTTGAGGTATTTCCCTTGGTTCCCAGGGGGTCCACAGAACAAAGGATAGTAGGAACAAAAAGAGTTTTTATGTTTATTTGTAAGGTTTTTAAGTTTTCAAAAACGAGAAATTTCCCAAATTTCAGCATTTTTGGAGGAGATGGTCTTTTTCACCAGAAACCACCGTTTTTAAAGGATTATGATGAGTTTCATCTACTTTTTGACAGAGGAACTTCAATTTTATCCTTGTTTTCTCAGTTTTTTGGTGGAGAGACCGCATTTTTACAGGATTTTTAGAAATTTCCCTAGGTTTTTAGGCAGTGAAACCCCATTTTTCCGAGAATTCCGCAGAAAATCTTGAATTAAAAAAATGCTGGAAATATGAGATACCAGGAATAAAAAGGGTTTTTACGCTTAATTTTAAGGTTTTTAAGTCTTCAAAAAATGAGATATTTCCCAAATTTTAGCATTTTTAGAGGAGAGTTGTCTTTCCCACCAGAAACACCGTTTTTAAAAGATTTTCCCGAGTTTTTCTCAATTTTTTGACAGAGGAACTTCAATTATATGCTAGTTTTCTCAGCTTTTTGATGGAGAAACCCCATTTAAACAGGATTTTTAGGAATTTCCCTAGATTTTTAGGCAGAGAAACCCCATTTTTCCGACAAGCCATGCCAGGGGGTCCACAGAACAAATGATAGTAGGAACAAAAAGAGTTTTTACGCTTATTTGTGAGGTTTTTAAATCTTCAAAAAAATGAGAAATTTCCCAAATTTTAGCATTTTTGGAGGAGATGGTCTTTTTCACAGAAACCACCGTTTTTAAAGAATTGTGATGAGTTTTCATCATCTTTTTGACAGGGTAACTTCATTTTTACAGGACTTTTGTTAGTGTTCTCAGCTTTTTGATGGAGAAACCCCATTTTTACATGATTTTACATGATTGAAAGCCAAGGGGGTCCACAGAAAATCTTGATTTAAAAATATGCTATAAACAAAGGATACTAGGAATAAAAAGAGTTTTGACACTTATTTTTAAGGTTTTTAAGTCTTCAAAAAACGAGATATTTCCCAAATTTTAGCATTTTTGGAGGAGATGGTCTTTTCCACCAGAAACCACCGTTTTAAAAGGATTTTCCTTCAATTTTTGGACAAAGGGACCCCATTTCAACAGGAATTTTGGTTTAAAAATTTTTGGTGCTCAAAAAACCCACTGATTTTCCCCATAAAAATGAGCCATACATCAAAATTCTGAATATGGAAAACGGGGTCCGCCACACATTTTGACTGATTAAAGGGGTCTGCATGCTAAAAATTTTGGGAATCCCTGATTTATAATTTAATAAAACAAAATACCTTAATATAATGTTAATTTGAACGCAGTCAAAATCGTTTTTTACAATCGCAGCTTTGCACTGAACAGGACTAGCATAGGAAGACATATTGACTGAAACTAAATTCTCAGATTTAGCGCTGGTCCACAATTCCTGAGCTTTAAGCACTTCGTTCGGATCCAGGTTCGGCTCCGCATCAGGTACTTGACCCTGAATAAAAAATTTAATAAAAACCAACTTTAACTTTACAAACATTCGTTAGCATTATGAGATTTTTTAAAGACTGAAGGCTCCTTTCGCTCTGCGGAGAATTTCGGGACATTATGTCCACGCAGAGTTCCGCATATTCGGCAATACTCGCAGTAAGGTAAGCCGAAGCAAGCGCAATCGACATCAACTTTTCAATAATAAGGTCCCACTTTGAAACCCTATAGTCCCAAAATGTGTGCATCAAAAGACTAAAAAACAAAACTAAAAAGATTGATGGCTTAAAATCTAAACATACATCAAAGCTTTTCGATATTCTTTACTTAAAAAATATTCTTCAGCCATTTCATTCACTGAAAAAAATAAATTAACACAAAAAAGCATTTTAATAATTTTACTTAGGTTCTGCATCATTTTTTGACATCGGTGTGCTTTAAACTGAGAAATGGCACTTCCCAATAAACTGATAATAATACTCTAAAAAGAAGACATAAAAATTGAAAAAAAGTAAAAAGTCACGTACGGAATGATCCACACTTTTCTCATTATACTGAAGAGCTAAAATTCCCATTTGTTCCAATTCAGGATCTAAAGGTTCCGCACTTAATTTACAGGGTCGCCAAGGCCTTTGCCCATAAAATTCTAAAGTTTCCCACCCTGATAAAGGATCTGGAGATGGATAGCTGTGTACTTCCTAGAAAAGAAGGTAATACAACATATTCAAAAAGAACATACAGAGCACAATTGTTGGGCGACTTGTTTTCTCAATTCTGCCTGCTTAGCAGCCAATTTGTTGTAATACCCTGGATGTATGGATCTTGTCGTCTTTTTCTCGTGGTGCATTATCTCCTCGAATAAATCAGCAAAAATGCTATACCTAAAAAAAAAATTACAAACTGTTTCTTCAGATTAAAATGAATGTACTGTTTAGATAGCCAAGCGTGATGTTGAAAAACAAGTTGTTTAGAGCCTACGATATGTTTATAATGCTCAATATGTGCTTTAAAATGAGAAAAAGCCTCATCCCATTTATTCTGAGCGAAGCCTATTTTTGAAACTTTATATCCAATAAAACCAGCCACAGTTTTAACTTCGAATTCGTTGGTATCAGACAACCTGACTTCCAATAAATAATTATAAGCTTCTCTATAATACCTGAAGAAAACAATAAAATATTTATGATGGTAAACCTGTTATTTACTTTCTGGCCATTGATAAATCGTGATTCATTTCTGAATAGAAGCCCATTTTAAAACAATGGCGGACATAAAGGTACTGATGTGTCTTTTTATTCAGGTTTTCACGATGCGACTGAATCCTGACTATTTTAGCCTGATAATGAGGAACAGCTAAATCAAAAAGTGCTCTTTTTATTCTAAAAAGAAATTGATTATTTTGAACAATTTGATATAAAATTACTTAGAAGTCCAGTTAGGAAGATGGTCTTCATAGGGAAGGACAAATAAGAGTTTATTGGTCAGTCCGGCAGACTGAAAAAGCTGCTTCGCTTTTTCTAAGTCTTCTGCGGTTGGAGTTGGCGCTAGTTTTTGTATCAAAACGATGCATATGCTCTTCGTTAAGCCTTCCAAGGAGTGCCTGAAAGTTTCAAAATATGTATTTAAAGTAAAAATGAACAGGGGTCCGCAGAAAAGGTTGATAAAGCTGAGAGATACAATGGAAACACAGAAAAAAAATTTTTTATACTAAGTTTTCAAAAAAAACGAGATATTTCCTAGATTTTAAATTTTTAGAGGATTCTGACTGTTTTTTACCGGAAACCCCAATTTTCACAGGATTTTTTCTTGGTTTTTCTCGGTTTATTGAGAGAATACCCCATTTTTACAAGACTTATAGAAGTTTTTCTCGGTTTCTTGCTTTTTGACAAAAAACCTATTTTTACATGATTTTGGTAGTTTTTTTTGGCTTTAGACAGAGAAAACCAATTTTGTGCAGGATTTTCAAGAGTTTCCTAAGCTTTTGGACAAAGAAACCCCATTTAGAAAGGATTTTTAGGATTTTTCCTTGGTTTTTTGATTTAAAAAATCCAATTTCTACGGGATTTTCTGTAGTTTTTGGACATATAAACCCCTTTTTGCAGGATTTTCAAGAGTTTCCCTCAGCTTTTGGACAAAGAAACCCCATTTAGACAGGATTTCTAGGATTTTTGATTGCTTTTTTGATTTAAAAAAATCCAATTTCTACGGGATTTTCTGTAGTTTTTGGGGCTTTTGGACATATAAACCCCTTTTTGCAGGATTTTCAAGAGTTTCCCTCAGCTTTTGGACAAAGAAACACCATTTAGACAGGGTTTTTAGGATTTTTCCTTCGTTTTTTGACACAAAAACCAGATTTCTACAGGATTTTCTGTAGTTTTTTGGGGCTTTTGGACAGAGAAACCCCTTTTGTGCAGGATTTTCAAGTTTCCCACAGCTTTTGGACAAATAAACCCATTTAAACAGGATTTTTCATTGGTTTGTTGACTCATAAACCCATTTCTACAGGATTTTCTGTAGTTTTTTGGGGCTTTTGGACAGAAAAACCCCTTTTGTGCAGGATTTTCAAGAGTTTACCTCAGATTTTCGACAAAAAAAAAACCATTTAGACGGGATTTTTCATTGGTATTTTGACACAGAAACCCATTTCTACAGCATTTTTTGTAGTTTTTTGGGGGCTTTTAGACAGAGGAATCCCCTTTTGTGCAGAATTTTCAAGTTTCCCACAGCTTTTGGACAAATAAACCCATTTAAACAGGATTTTTCATTGGTTTTTTGACTCATAAACCCATTTCTACAGGATTTTCTGTAGTTTTTTGGGGCTTTTGGACAGAGAAACCCCTTTGTGCAGGATTTTCAAGAGTTTACCTCAGATTTTCGACAAAAAAAAAAACCATTTAGACGGGATTTTTCATTGATTTTTTGACACAGAAACCCATTTCTACAGCATTTTTGTAGTTTTTTTGGTGCTGTTGGACAGAAAACCCCAATTAGAAGCCAAAAACCTGGCTTTTTTATATTAAATATTATTAAATTTGCGACAAAATTTTAGATTGAATCACTTTTTCGCTCAAAAAACTATTTATTTGACCCATAAAATTTAGCCTGTTCAAACTGAATAAGTTCAGCGGAGAAGGGCTTAGCAGCCAAAAGGTAAAAGTAAAACAGTTCACAATATGCTGAAACATTAGTTTTGTTTTTACGCTGTAAGAATAAAATTTTAGGCGTTAAAATTTAAGTATCGTAAGGAAGCCGTGTTGGACATAAGTCCAACAGCACCAAAAAACTACAGAAAATCCTGTAGAAATCGGGTTTCTTTGACCAAAAGCTGGGGGAAACTCTTGAAAATCCTGCACAAAAGGGATTTCTCTGTCCAAAAGCCCCAAAAAACTACAGAAAATCCTGTAGAAATGGGTTACTGTGTTAAAAATACAAATGAAAAATCCTGTCTAAATTGGGTTTCTATGTCCAAAAGCTTAGGGAAAGTCTTGAAAATCCTGCACAAGAGGGGTTTCTTTGTCCAAAAGCCCCAAAAAACTACAGAAAATCCTGTAGAAATCGGGATTCTTTGACAAAATACCAAGGAAAAATCCTAAAAATTCTGTTTATATGGGGTTTCTTTGTCCAAAAGCTGAGAGAAACTTTTGACGACTAAGCCCTTCACCGATGAACTAAAAACCAACAGCCAGCTATCATCAAAAACTGAATAAATAAGGAAAATGGGGTCTACCACACATTTTGACTGGCTAAAGGGGCAGCTCGTTCAATTGTACGGGAACCGCTGTATAAGTAATTACGATGGGGAGACACAAAAGTACCTGAGGCTGTAAACGCGGGAAGCGCAGTCTTGCTTTTTCTCTTCCCAGTTTGGATCGTCCCATTCTAAATCATAAAAGACGCAGAGAACAGAAGGCAACTGAGTAAGATGTTTGTGTATCCAGCCACGTTTTAAAATCCCTTTCGGTATGTGCATCTCATACGACGATTTCTAAATTTCAAAAATAGCTTAATAAGGTTTTCAGGTAGATTTCAGACTCACCTCGGGCTTCGGCTTCGGATATTTATGATCGAGTTTAAACTGTTTAAGCCGGACGAGGGACTCGGATGGTCGACGTTCTGCACGGAACGCATCCCAGATGGCCCGATGGATGGAATTGCTCTGAACGTCGAGGCCGATCGCGCCGACCAACGCCTGTGGATGCTCCAAAAGTTCAGGCGGAAACTCGTAATCCCTCTCCGTCGACGAATTCATTTTCAAACGCCAAAAAGAAATCCGTTTCCAACCAACATAAACCTAAGTTTTCAAAAAAAATGAAAATCAGAATTATCAAATAAACGATAACCCTATTAAAGCCTTTAAGGTTTACTGATAAACACTGATAAAAAGAAATGACGTAATACGTAAACAACGAATTTTATTTTTTTTTAATAGTGTCTATTATTTATTTAAAAAATAATAATCTACAGCTATTTTATAATGGGGTTTTCATTACACAAATACACTTCATAAAATTTTCCTTATCATTCATTGATTACATGCTATCATTTATCACTGTTATCAAACATGTCCTAGCCTGCTTACTGCTTCTTCCTCCTCTATCTCAAACGGGAATGGCGTTTTGGCGAAGAAACAAAGTTCGAAAAAAAAATTTAGTAGTATATTACTTACAATTAATATTAGTAGATTTTGGTGAAAATATAGGGAGAAAATGGCCCAAACTTAAGGCGTACGGATCTTCGCCAGTTTTGCGTAGGTAATTGAATAAAACTCGACTTTTTCAAGATATCTGCTAAAGGAAGATTCTGCTAAAATTTGAGGGAAATTGGATCAGAATTGCTGCCAAAAATGTTTTGATATCAGAAGTGGGATAACCGATATCAGAAGTGGGATACCCGATATCAGAAGTGGGATAGCCGATATCAGAAGTAGGATAACCGATATCAGAAGGGACGGATGGCCAGCACCCTAGAGATCTAGTGGCGCTGCTATAACACTGGGGGTAAAATGTCAAAACCATTTTTTTAAAATACTTCCCCCTACTTAATACTTCCCATCCTTACTTCTTCCCCCTACTTAATACTTCCCCTCCTTACTTCTTACTTAATCAGAGAGAAATTGGATCAGAATTGCTGCCCATAATTTTTTGATATCAGAAGTTGGATAACCGATATCAGAAGTGGCATAACGGGATAACCGACATCAGAAGTGGCATGACCGATATCAGAAGTGACGGATGGCCAGCACCCCAGAGATTCAGTGGCGCTGCTAGAATACTGGGGGTAAAATGGCGAAACCATTTTTTTATACTTCCCCCTCCTTAATACTTCCCCTCCTTACTTCTTACTTAATCAGAGAGAAATTGGATCAGAATTGCTGCCCACAATTTTTTGATATCAGAATTTGGATAAACGATATCAGAAGTGGCATAACGGGATAACCGACATCAGAAGTGGCATGACCGATATCAGAAGTGACGGATGGCCAGCACCCCAGAGATCCAGTGGCGCTGCTAGAATACTGGGGGTAAAATGGCGAAACCATTTTTTTTATACTTCCCCTCCTTAATACTTTCCCCTACTTAATACTTTCCCTCCTTACTATTTTCCCCTATTTAATACTTTCCCCTACTTAAAACTCCCCCCTAATGACTATTCAGACGTATAAATTTTTCTTTTTTATTACTAGTTTTGGACCTAATACTTCCCCCTACTTAATACTTCCCCCTACTTAGTACTTCCCCTACTTAAAACTTCCCTCCTTACTACTCCCCCCCTACTTAATACTTCCCCCTACTAAAAACTTCTCCCTACTTAATACTTTCCCCTACTAAAAACTTCCCCCTACTTAATACTTCCCCCTAATTAATACTAAAATTCTCCCTCCTTGATCCTTCCCCTTTCTTAATACTTCCCCTCCTTACTACTCCCCCCTACTTAATACTTCCCCCTACTAAAAACTTCCCCCTACTTAATACTTCCCCCTACTAAAAACTTCCCCCTACTTAATACTTCCCCCTACTAAAAACTTCCCCCTACTTAATACTTCCCCCTAATTAATACTAAAATTCTCCCTCCTTGATACTTCCCCTTTCTTAATACTTCCCCTCCTTACTACTTCCCCCTCCTTAATACGTTCAGCAGTACATCAACTAATAGTTAGAAATAGTGATTCTCAACGGGGGCGTTAAGAAAAATTCGGGTGATAGGGGGCAATGGCTAAGTGGCTGGGGGCGTTAGCGTGAGTCCTTTTTTTTAATTTAATTTTTATTACTGCAATAAAAAATTTTGTTCCATAACAAAATCAGGGTCTCTTTGAAAATCGAGGCGCTTGAGATACTAAACCAACATGACCGCCAGGTCTTGCGGGTTTAGTATGACAAAAGAAAATTTGAGGAGAGATGAAGCGCCCGTGCTCCCGTTTTCAAGCTCCCCTTGGCGGCGTCGCGAAATACTTGTTTACAGGTAATATATTAATCAGCGATTATTGATGAGTTAGATGATAATATGTTATCGATTCCTCTGAAATCCTTAAAATTTCAATTTTAAAGGTTGAGAAACACTGAGTTAGATGGTTGAATAAAGGAAATTTTTTGTTTTTACAAAATTTGAGTGCTTATTCTTAATGTTGTACATGTGTTTATTAATTATTGTAGTTATAGCATAGATTTATGTTTTGTTATTTAAAAAAAGTTCCTTATTTTAGTATTTTAGATGTATGTATTTATCACTATATTTTGACTTATGTAAGATTTTAGTTTCAGACAAAATGGATGAACTTTTGGAAGTTATGAATGGTAGAAGAGGGAAAAACCCGGCGTCCGAGGAAGATTATGGAACTTGTTTTCGAGATCTTACAAAATACTCGATACATGAAGAAAGCGCTCATCAGAAACGAGCGAACGGCTTTTATAAAACTCAGATTCTCCCCGAAGTTTTTCATCAGATGAAAGACAACTACAAGCATGTATCGATAAACGGAGCGAGCCGTCCAGATGATTACTTCGAGGAATGCCCTTGGGACGATGTTATGCCCATGAAGAAAAAAGCCGAAAGAAGCTCCGATGTACATTTCTACCCAAAATCTCGCCATTTCGTCAGCCACGAATACGATGACGCCTACAACGATCGTTTAGCAATGAAAAAAGTCGTCAGGACTAAACCGATGTCTTTTTTAGTCTTCGGCCCATCCATGATCGGACCGTCACCCTCGCTTTAAAACTCGCCACCAAATTCGGCGCCGTACTAATCGAACGTAAATTTTTTACATTTTATTTTATCTAAATCAAACTTCTAGCAAGAAAATTGGTCAAAGAATATTTTAAAAGAGCTCACAAAACTAAAAATATTGAATACGACATAACATACGACAACCAAATCGTTTCCTCAGAAGCGACCTGTGTCCCTGCCAAACTTCTAGGGGAACTAATAATCAAAAAATGAAATCTTATGTCGTTTATAAACGAGGATATGTCTTAACTGGTATCCAGTATTGTAAATACTCTTCACCCGACGATCTTTTTGGAGTACTCAACAAAGTATTTTCCACTCGATTTGCCCCTGATATGATCGTTTATGTTGAAGTAATTTTATTTCATTTTTTTTTCCTTTTCTATTCATTTTTAGGGAGGTGTAGAAGATGTTTGTGACATGTTAGAAGGCTATTCGGTTTACCCCATGTACTCAAATTATGCTATGGTTGAAAATTTTGTATTGATCGCCAATGAAATGATTGAAGCCCGAAGGACAGATAAGAGTAAGGACATCAGGGATGATATTTGGTACAAAATTGGAAAATATTTAACATTTGAAGACTGCGTAGTGATGGAAGTTATGCAGGTAAAACATCAATTGCCCACATTTTTTATTTATTTTTATATAGTTCAGCGATTTGGATGTAGAAAGAAAAAAGAAGGATAAAAGTTATTATATTCCTGATTTTCCTGAGCCTGTCGCTTTTAATGTTAGCAATATCTATAATGCTTTTGAAGATGTTAAAATTTACTATGAAGCTGCTTTGGCTATTCACCGTTATGTCAACCATATGGATCATCATTATATTATGAGAGTCAAAGCAAAAACGCCTTCAATGAACCAATTTCATGTAAAGAACTTTTATTGGTGATGAAATTAATTTTCTTTATAGGTTGTGATGTCCCGTTTGAATTGTTTGCCTGTTTTTAAAGTTCCGGAGGTTCAGTTTGGTCGTGAGGTCGCTGAGAAGTTCGTTGATGAAGAGAAGTACAAAGAAGCAAAGAACTTCATTGAACGTATGGACAACGATAATATCGTGGGGATCCTGTTGAGCAAGTATACCCAAGATATGGCTGAGCTTGATGAGTACGATAGCGACCAAAACGACTTATATTTAGACGAGACGACGTATTTCGATACGGTCAAACCCCAGAAGACCGAAGACGAGTACGTCGGGGAGGCGACCATCGTCGACATACCTACAAGCCCCCCTTCGTCTGAGAGCATCTTCGTCGACTACGGCGAAGAAGCGGACATCTACGATACCATGACGTTTCAGGAAAGAGTCCGCGCCGCTCAAGAGATGGCATCGCTTGACGACAAAATTCGATATCTACGCACTTTAAATTTAAAAGATGCTATGAATTCGCATGATTTTTACAAAGAAAACAAAGAAGATCTATCAGACGGCGAATTCGTGCCTTATTTTTCATCGAAGAAAGTTAAATTGAGGTAGGTAAAAAGAAAAAAATTTAACACATGCTTTATAATTTATATTCTCATTAGCTGAGTATGAATTAATTAAATTTCATTAAACACTCATTCACTCTTTAAAAATGGCTGAGTCTTATAGATTCCTGTATGGCCCATTTGGCACCCTCGACGTTAGGTTTTTGGGAATATTGATCTTTACCGATTTCAACTTGGTCTGTGGTGCCGGCCGGCCGTCCGTCCGTCCGTAGCATTTTTTTCCGGAACACTTTACGGCCAGTTTTCATCCGATTTTCACCAAATTTTCACCCAAATTTCTTTAGCCGGTGAAAAAGAAACTTACGTGGGCGATTTTTGAATTTCGAAAAAATGGCGGAGATATGTCTGTTTGAAATGTTAAAAAATTCGTTGTGCCCGAACCGTTGGTCTGATTTTCACCAAATTTTTACCAATTACTCCATATATTTTTGACGAATTTTTGGTGTCAAAAAATTGCCACTTTTTAATATTATAATTTTTTTAGTAGGGAGAAATTTCATACTTCTACCCATTACGAGAGGCACATCCATAGGCCAAAGAGCCCATTATTTCTACCTTGACACTTACAAAAATTTTCGAAAAAAAAGAACTTAAAAAATTTTTCAGAAAAATAAAGGCGCAAAGTTAAAAAAGAAAACCCGGAAAATTTTTGAAAAAAAAACTAAGACAATTTTTCGAAAAAACAAACTTGGAAAATTTTTCGAAAAAACAAACTTGGAAAATTTTTCGGAAAAAAAAAACTTCCCCCTCCGTTATACTTCCCCCTTCGTTATACTTTCGTTCCCTTATACTTCCCCCTCTGTTATATACTTACCCCGCCATATACTTCCCCTCCGTTGTACGTCCCCTCCGTTATACTTCCCCCTCCTATATTGTTACTTCTCTCTAAGGAAGTTTTGTTGGAAGCTCTTCAAACCAGTACATTAATTTAATTAATTTTTTTTAGAGCATCAATGAGTTCATGGGGTCGACGATGCCCTGTGGCATTCCAACATGGCCTTTTAGTAAGAGGGCAGTCTAAATACGCCACTAGGTATTTTTGACATAAAACTTATATTATTCAAACAATTTTTTTATAGATATCATGATAAATTTTACTTCCTTTCATCAAAAAAAGCGCTTAAAAAATTTGTTCTAGACCCCGACAGGTATTTATTTCCGATATTTCCAACGACGCCATGTAACGTCATCGTGTGCGGTCATCCTATATCTGGAAAAACCGTCGTTGCTGAGGCAATCGCATGTTATTACAACGCTGTGGTAAATAATAAAAAGCAATAATCTTATTAATCTGGATCAGGTTGTAGATTTTTCTTCCCTACGAAAAGAAGCTAGAAAGGCAAAGCATAAAGTAAAACTTGAACTCCTGGAAAACATCACACGTTCAGAAAGTTTAAGATATGTCAATTCAGTCGGAAACGACATTTATTTAAACGACGAGTTTGAACGACATGAAGACTTCTTGGATTGGTTTATCGTTGTCTATCGTCTAGTTTATTTTCGAACTAAAATCCTACCACCCGAAAACACGATGACTCTCCCTCGAAAACACGGCTGCGTATTAGCCAGAAAAATTAAACGTAAATTTTTATTTTGTTTCATACGTTATTTCTCTCTTTTCAGGAAGCCTCTCTGACATTGAAGAAATTGAACCATTAAATGTATTTAAAAGATTTCTCAAATATGTCTCTTTTCATGATATAAATGAGGAGAAGCAACTAAAAGATAAATATGTTCAAATAGTAACCACAATCGCAGAAAATGTTCATAAATATGACTCAAAATATCCTATTCCTCCTGGGTAATTTAATATCTCAAGATTAGAAGAAATATTCTTCTATTTCTCTGAATCACAAGTTAATTACAAAAATTTATAGAGAAAACGACAAAGAAAGAATTCGTAATGGAAGAAAGTTATTCAGAGAAAATAAAATACCATATTACAACAGTCTTTCTATTTTAAACAAATATTTGAATGATCCTATTTTGTATGTTTAGTAACTAATTTTTGTTTTTTAAATTCAATTTTAGACTTATTCGTTACTGCCCAAAAATGTTGAGGCCTCACAAAAATCCATTTGAATTGGAACCCTATCATCCGGTAGTTTCAGGATTTGCTCTTGAAGTTTGTAAGTAAAAAATAAGAATTTGAAATATTTATTATAAATTTTTAAAGGGGACCATATCGACAAAACATCCAAAGACTTGACGATTGAAGAAGAAATTGATCTTTTAGTTCAGTCTATTTATGAAATAGAATGTAAAGCCAAAGAGAAAAATTTGATCAGGCAATTTAGTTAAAAAACAAAATTTTATTTTTGATTTCAGTTATGGAGGTTGGGTGATTGATGGGGTGTTTTTAAGCCCACATTTATGGCAAGGTCTTTATGAAAGAGGCTTGGGTAACTCTTTTGTCATTTATCTTCAAGATCCCGACATGGATTATTTTTGGTCGAAATTAAAAAAGAAAAGGCACGTAAACAGGGTTCAGCGATATCAAAATATAAGTATATTTTTTTAGACTTTTTTTGTTTAAATTTGTTTTAGTGAGAACTTTGGATGATTTGGAGATCAAAAAACCACCTAAAGAATATGAAAAAGAAATTTTGAAACGTACATGCAGGTCCGATACTGAAGAAACTGGTATTCAGTTGTATGGTAAGATTGTTTTTATACAGGGTGTCCCAACTATAGTGGACCTGCAACTTTACAGCAAATCATTTAGTCCTAGAAAAAAGTTAAATGTAAACCCACCTTGTTTTTTGGGATGTCTGTTAGAAATTTTAAAAAATTTGCTGCGGCCAAACCGTTAATACGATTTTCACCAAATTTTCACCAATTACTCCTTATATTTTTTAAGAATTTTTGGTGTAAAAAAATTGCCACTTTAGGATTATTATTTTTTTAGTAGGGAGAAATTTCATACTTCTACCCATTACGAGAGGCACATCCTAGGCCAAAGAGCCCATTATTTCTACCTTGACACTTAGAAAAATTTTCGAAAAAAAAGAACTTAGAAAATTTTTCAAAAAAAAAAGGAAAACCCGGAAAATTTTAGGAAAAAAAACTTAGAAAATTTTTCAAAAAAAAAAAAACTTAAAAAATTTTCTGGAAAAAAAAGTTTTACGTACCCTCTGTTATACTTCCCCTCCTATATGCTTCCCCCTCCGTTATACTTCCCCTCCGTTATACTTCCCCTCCTATACTTCCTCCTTTGTTATACTTCCCCTCCCATATACTTCCCCTCCGTTATACTTCCCCCTCCCATATACTTCCCCCTCCTATATTGTTCGTTCTCTTTATGGAAGTTTTTGTAGGAAGCTCTTCAAACCAGTACTTTTTATCAGATTCGTTATCTACGCAAAATTTCAAGTTGATTTGACTACTGAACTCTTAGGACAACTTTAAAAAATGCCAAATACAGCGGTTTTTTTGATATACAATCCATTTTTAGACATTACCAAATGCTTTGCTGTAAAGTTGCTGGTCCTTAGTTGGGACACCCTGTATATAAAAATCAATTTTTTTTCAGATTATAGTAATTTTGTTTCTTCTGATTCTGATGAGGAACATTCAGAAGAAAGTGAAGTAAGTTATTCGCGAGTATCAGACAGACCTCGAGCTAAAAGCGTATTGACGACTCCTCGTAAAAGTATGAGCCACCGATTCCGAATTCCGGAACACAGCGAAAGCGCGTCGCCTTTATTTCAGACGGGGCGACGATCCACCTTCGAAAGCGCCGGAAGCTCTATCGAAAGCTACGAAATGAATATCTACTCCAAGTCGAATCTAGGCCGTCGATACCGCGATTCAATCATACCGGCAAAAATGAAAAGATTCAAATTAAAAGATGACGACTCTCCAGCGAAAGATGTACGTGAAACCCTTCAGATGTTAGCCATCAACATGAATACTCCAGAATCTCATATGTTCAAACTACATATGCACAAAAGAGCCAATAAACGTATCGACCACAGCTCATTAACGGTAAATAAATTTATTAAAAATAACCTAATTCTTTTTTAGAAAACGTATTCGGCAAATACACCTACAACCCTTCTGATATTTCTTACGACCCTTCAATCATTGAGAACATGTATACTGTAAATTACTTTTAAAATTGCCATCTTTCTTAAGTTTATTTAGAATCTTGTCGAAAAATGGGGTGCCGATATTGAAGGCAGAGTTGTTCAGTACTTCAAGGATATGAGAGCGTTAATGGATGAACTTCGCAACGATACTATAAGAAGTGGATTAATAAAAAAAGAAAATTACTACAGAAGATATGTAGGAAAAACAGATCCTTTAAAATATATCAGCGATATTTATGATGTCATTGATGGTATTTTTATTTTACACTTAAGTTTTTCTTATATCAAATTTTTTAGGGCATGGAGCCGTACATAGAAAGAAAACGCCTGAAACATCAACAGTTTTTGCAGAAATAGTAAAAATAGAAGTTTCTCTTTTGATGATTTTATAAAAATTTATAGGAAGAAGCGGAAGAAGATATGGAAATGGGAGAAGAAGAATCCATTATTGCGAAATCTGAAAAAGAAAAAGAAGCGTTTGAATCTTGGGCGAATATGGGCAAATATGAAGAAGAACTCATCGACCTTAATTATCTGTGGAGTCGAAAATACAGGATGAATATCACACCTAAAAATAAAATAGCCAACGTAAAACCAATATTAAGAAAAATATTCTTTGGTGTGTGGTTCATTTACGAGAAGGAAGGACCGTCCGCGCCATCAACACACTAACATATTTGCACCAAGTATAACAAAAAAGGTTAAAACAATTTTTAAACTTTCAGGAATATCCAATTTGTTCAAAAATTTGCTTGAAAAAATTTCGACGATGGCCTTATCATTTTACAAATATCGAAAAGCCATATTCAGGCGTTTCTCACATGAAAATCTCTGTTCTGGGTAATTAATTTGCCAAAAAAAAGAATTTGATTTTTTTTTGTCTAGGTTTGCCTGGAAGTGGTGCAAATAAAGTTGGACAGATTTTAGCTGACTATTTAGGCTTGAAATATATGAATTTTTATGATAGATACAACGAAAAATTGCTCCTTCCTGGATTTTTTCCTATTGGCCCTTACTTCGAGCCATCGTAAGTTTCTTATAATATTTTTGAAGAAAAAATAGAATAAATGGGGGCTTTTGTCACTTTGCCTTGGCGCCTGGGCTACAAATTCCCCAGTCTGTGTAAAAGGAAATTTCATGATATAAATTAAAAGTACTTGTTTGAAGAGCTTCCAACAAAAACTTTTTTAAAGAGAAGTAACAATATAGGAGGGGGAAGTATAACGGAGGGGGAAGTAAAACCGAGGGGGAAGTATAAGAGAACGAAAGTATAACAAAGGGAAGAAAAGTATAAAGAAGCGGGAAGTTTTTTTTTTTTTTTTTTTTTTCCGAAAAATTTTCCAAGTTTTCTTTTTTTTCGAAATACATATTTTCCAAGTTTGTTTTTTTGAGAAATTTTCTTAGTTTTTTCAAGAAATTTTCTAAGATTTTTTTTAATTTTCCAAGTTTTTTTGTTTTTTCGAAAATTTTCCGGTTTTTTTTTTCTGAAAAATTTTCTAAGTTCTTTTTTATTGAAACTTTTTCTAAGTGTCAAGGTAGAAATAATGGTCTCTTTGGCCTACAGATGTGCCTCTTGTAATGGGTAGAAGTATGAAATTTCTCCCTAGGTACAACAAAAAAAAAAAAAAAAAAAAAAAAAAAATAGTTAATAAGTGGCAATTTTTTTTACACCAAAATTCTTAAAAATTTTAAGGAGTAAATTGGTGAAAATTTGGTGAAAATCGGATTAACGGTTCGGCCGCAGCAAATTTTTTAAAATTTCAAACAGACATATCTCCGCCATTTTTTCGAAATTTAAAAACCCCTCTCGTTAGCTTCTTGTTCACTGTCTAAAGAAAATTTGGTGAAAATCGGTTGAAAATTTTGGCCGTAAAGTGTTCCGGAAAAAATGGTACGGACGGCCGGCCGGCACCACAAACAAAGTTGAGATCGGTAAAGATCAATATTCTATTTGATCCTACGGGGTCTGGAAGAACCCTCCCCGAAAACCCGGCGTGGTGGGTATCACAATAACTTCTTTAAGGAAGTTAAAAATCATTCTACACAGCCCAAAAATCCCCAAATTTATGCGTAGTAAATTTGTATTCATTTTTCAGGCTCATGTCCAAAGTCCACACGCCTGCCAACGTAACCGAAACACCGAAAACGAGACATTACGATTTTCTTATGAATATGTATTTAAATCATAAAAGAAGAATGCCATTAAAATATTGGGTACAATTTTACCTAACTGATTTCAAAAAAGGTGGATTTGTATACCACCAGATGCCATATTCAATACACGATTTTATATGCATGTACGCCATGGATGTTATGCCCGATGTCATCATAAATATAAAAGTAAGATTTTTATTTAAAATTGTTAATTTAAAATATTTTAGAGAAAAAGGTCATTATGTAGAAAAAATGTTCAAAATAAGGTCCTGGAAATGTGGAGAAGAAGAATAAAAGAAATAAATACAATCAGAATGATATTAGGTATTTGCTTTATTTTAACTTTCTCAACATTTTTTTTAGACAAAGAAACCAGAATGTACTGGAGGGCATTATATTTGTTAAATTTTTGGAAATATTTGAGAATGCTGGTTGATTTTTTTGAAGAGCTCAAAGTAACTTTTTTAATAATAAGAAGCCTTTTTTGAAATTTTTATTTTAGATTTTGACAAAACAGGCGAAAAAAGAGGCCAGCGTAGAAGATTATGAGGCCGCAGAGCCTGTTTTGATGTCGATTTTAGGATCGATGAAAGCAAAAAAATATTTTATATGCCTCACAAAGTTAGAAATTTTATAAAAATTTTTTTAAAATATTTTTTTAGTTACGAGATACTAAACGTGTAAAATACATCATGAGGACTGTTCCACGTCCATACGATGTAAGAATTTTTATGGTTTTTTAAAAAATTAAAAAATTAAAAAATTTTTAGATGGTTGAAAAAATGAGAATTTTAAATTTTGAGGATGTTAGTGATGAATCGGTGGGGAGTAAAAGTATTGAAGGATCACCAGTGAGTAATTTTAAATCTCAATGTTTTTAAAAAATTCATAAAAGATTGAAGAAGCTAGAAAATCAGATACGATTTCTTTGCAAGTTTTCAAAAAATCTGAAAGCTTGATCGTTCCTGAAACCCAAGGAAAAGAAACTTTGGTTGAAAAAATCCGTAAACGGGTAGAAGTCAAGGAAAAGAAGTTAAACAAAGAAAATAAATTGAATCCATTATTGGAGATCGATTTTGACTCTTTGAGGCGAAGACGACGCCTCTCTTCCGCCCGAAAAACCATCACTGAAGCTGTAAACAACATATAAACAAAATTTTTTATTTTAAAATTTTTAGCCTTTAAAAAGACACTTAGGAGCCATCACATTACCATCGAAAAGCCGAAACCAAAGTATTTTCGCCAAATCTAATGAAGTTCAAGGTCTTCGTAAAGTAAATTTAGAAATATTTTTGGATATAAATTTTCGTTAGACTTTAGCCGAACTTCAATTTGGTCGTTCAAGAACAAAAAAGTTATATCTCCTAGAAATAGACGCTAAATGTGTCATGAAAAAATTGAAAGCCATACTCAAAAAAGCAATGCATTTCGACCCTTTTTTTAATGAAACTAAAATGGTAAATAACTTTAAAAAGATGCTTTTAATTATTTTTTAGAGTGGAGCGATGCTATTTTTGGCTGATGATGAAGATCCGAATAAAGTTCAAATTTTGGATCTTGAAGGAGTCGCTGATGCATCAGATGTTATGAATGATATCGAAAGGTTTTTTATTGATAGAACATTGGATCGTCGCATTTTGGAAAGTTTGACCTTAAAAGGTGACCATGATATATCAAAACAGAGATGGGCAAAATCTTCATCATATTTATGATTAAGATTTTAAATCATAGGAATATTTTTCTGTGATTAAGAATAAGATTAAAATCACACTCACGAGTATGATTAAGAATAAAATCCTAATCACAGAGATGATTAAGAATCAACTCTTAATCACAGGAAATCTGTGATTAATCCCAGAAAGCTGTGATTAATCATAGGAAAATAATGAATAATCATTGGAATCTGGGATTATTAAGGGAAAAGCTTGATCAATCATTAGTAAATTGTGTAATCACAGGAATCTGTGAATATTGTCACCTCTGATCACAATTTACTCAAAAACTAAAAACTCAAAATCTGTCAATCTCTAAAACTCCAAAATTTTAATCATTATTTATAATATTGACAAATCAAAATTTTACTTTGATATTGACAAAAATTTTCTTAATTAGTCTGTGACAATATTCACTGATTCCTGTGATTACACAATTTACTAATGATTGATCAAGCATTTCCCTTAATAATCCCAGATTACAATGATTAATCATTATTTTCCTATGATTAATCACAGATTCCAATAATTAATCATTATTTTTCTATAATTAATCACAGATTCCAATGATTAATCATTATTTTCCTATGATTAATCACAGATTCCAATAATTAATCATTATTTTTCTATAATTAATCACAGATTCCAATGATTAATCATTATTTTCCAATGATTAATCACAGATTCCAATGATTAATCATTATTTTCCTATGATTAATCACAGATTCCAATGATTAATCATTATTTTCCTATGATTAATCACAGATTCCAATAATTAATCATTATTTTTCTATAATTAATCACAGATTCCAATGATTAATCATTAGTTTCCAATGATTAATCACAGATTCCAATGATTAATCATTATTTTCCTATGATTAATCAGCTTTCTGGGATTAATCACAATTTCCTGTGATTAAGAGTTGATTCTTAATCATCTCTGTGATTAGGATTTTATTCTTAATCATACTCGTGAGTGTGATTTTAATCATACTTTTACTACGTGAATACGAATTTAATCGTATCATATTATTATATAGACTTTAAATCATATTCCTATGATTTAAAATCTTAATCATATTCATGATTAAGATTTTGCCCATCTCCTAACTAAACTATTTTATTATTTAAATTAGGCATTGAATCTCAACTAATTACAAAATTCCCAATTTTCAATGAGATGAAAAACCCTCGTAAATTTTTTCCATCGGACGGCGAAAAAATATTAGCTCTCATCGATAATATAGAGAAATAAGCCGATTTGCTCCTTATGTCGTGAAGTATATGGAAAAACGATATCCAAAGCCTTATCTATTAGGGCTTTTCAAAAGTGAAATCAACAAAGATGATTTCAAAGAAAATTTGGCTAAAATTTTAAAAAAGAAGTCGTTCAAATCAAAAAAATGAGGGTTCGTTACTTAAATTTTTATAAACTTCAATTTGTTTTTTGAAAAAAAGAATTATTCCAAAGTTTTTGGTAATGCATGGCTTGATATTAAACCAGGAAGGCGAACTATGAAATCAATTATGACTGCAATGCTCAACTACAGAATGTATTTATCGTTTATTTTAGTTTTTCTGAAAAAATTTGTAGGCCCTACGGTGAAAATGTGTACGAACTTGACTACGAAGATGTGGAAGATTACATCGACAACGGTACTTATTACCTGAGCAAATTTGGCCGCCGTTGTCCTGTTGAGGTATTTTTATTTGTTTAAACTCTATTAATTTATAAAAATTTTAGTGTTATGAAAAAAATACTTTATGGCATTCAGATTTATTGCCTGATCGTTCAGATCGTATTGTCGTCGCACATAAACGATATGTTTATTTTTTAAGTACATTTTTAAAACTTTATTTTTATAGAAATTTTAATATTTTTTTAGGCTCTGAAAATGCTAAACTAAAATTTGTCGAAAACCCTTTAAAATATATATCGCACAATTTGTACAATATTAGTTTACCAATCAGGATATTGATATTAGGGCCTGAAATCAGTAGACGAATGAAAGGTTTGCTTTTTTTCCATTTTAGTTTTATAAAAAAAATTGTAGTTGCAAAATATTTTCAAAAAAATACAATTTTGAAATTGTCACTGTGGATTTGGCGATGAGATTTTTATTTAAGAACTTCCATACGTCGGCTTTGTCGAAATTAATTTATGACTATTTACGCCATGGTTTGGGCATACCGATTGTCATGGTTTATCAAGCTTTGGATTTTTATATTTCAACATGCGGCGAGTACGTTTTTCAGCATTTTTTAAAAATTATAATTTTTTTTAGTGCTGCTGCTTACGGTTGGGTTTTGGTGGGAATCCCGGCCGTTTTAGAGTCACTCTGCGTCCTTAAAGAATTTCGTCTTCTTCCCCATTTGCTTCTCGTTGTCGACCTAAATGATAAAAATTCATATTTCCAAAGCATCGAAAAGAAAAAGATGGGCCATTTCAAGATGGAAATGTTGACAAGTTGTATTAACTTATTTTAATTAATATTATTTTTAATAAAGGAATATTGTGAGATATTTCGACAGAAGCGTGGCAGAGCAAAATTTCAATGCTTATAAATCTGAAGAAGTAGTTTTAGGAACTTCTCATTTTTGCAGACAAGTTGTCAACTACCATATTTCTGAAGGAAACTTCTACCCTCTTTATAATGCCCTTATATTGGACCATGGAATGAAAAAATTATACAATGCCTTCAAAGCATCTCATCTTTTCAGATATACAAGTAATTTTTTTTTTTTCAAAAATCTAAATTTTAAATTTTTAAGCTAACAATATTGCTGCTCCGATTGGTGTGTTCAACAGAATGGACAGAGCGAAATTTAACCTTTTAGGCTCGGATATTCGCGACAACTGCGTCATTTGCTGGGAGTATGAAGGGATTTTGACTAAGTCCCCTCATACTGTGGGAATCAACGATAATATTTATGAAGTCAATGTAAGTATAGTTTAATGGGGGTGATCGATCATTTGGGTGGTAGTTTTGTGGCATCCCAACAAAATTACGTTAAATCATCCTGTAAAAATGTGGTTTTTCAATTCAGAAACTACCTAGTCATGTAAATTTTCAAAAAAACTGAGAAGTCCCAACTCTAAATATGGGGGTTTTAGTAAGTAAAAGTATTTAAAGTAGATGAGGAAAACTGAAAATCCTCTAAAAATGGTTTTTCTGTTCTTAAAACTACCAAAAGTCCTGTAAATTTTCCAAAAAAACTGAGGAAAAAACCAAAAATCCTCTAAATATGGGGGTTTTAGTTAAGTAAAATACTTAAACTAGGCAAGGAAAACTAAAAATCCTGTAAAAATGTGGTTTTTTATTCTGAAAACTACCAAAAGTCATAAAATTTTCAAAAAAAAAACTGAGAAAAAGTCCCAACAATCCTTTAAATATGGGGTTTTTAGTTAAGTAAAAATATTTAAACTAGACAAGCAAAACTGAAAATCCTCTAAAAATGGTTTTTCTATTCTAAAAACCGAGAAAAAACTACCTAAAGTCCTGTAAATTTTCCAAAAAACTGAGGAAAAGTCCTGACAATCCTCTAAATATAGGGGTTTTTAGTTAAGTAAAAATACTTAAACTAGCCAAGGAAAACTGAAAATGTGGTTTTTCTATTCTGAAAACTACCAAAAGTCATGTAAATTTTAAAAAAAAAACTGAGAAAAAGTCCCATCAATCCTTTAAATAAGGGGTTTTTAGTTAAGTAAAAATATTTAAACTAGACAAGCAAAACTGAAAATCCTCTAAAAATGGTTTTTCTATTCTAAAAACCGAGAAAAAACTACCAAAAGTCCTGTAAATTTTCCAAAAAAACTGAGGACGAAACCCAAAAATCCTCTAAATATGGGGGTTTTAGTTAAGTAAAAATACTTAAAATAGGCAAGGAGAACTGAAAATCCTGTAAAAATGTGGTTTTCTGTACTAAAAAATACCAAAAGTCTTGTAGGTAAATTTTCCAAAAAACTGAGGAAAAACCCCCACAAATCCTCAAAATATGGGGGTTCTAGTTAAGTGAAAATACTTAAACTAGGCAAGGAAAACTGAAAATCCTGTAAAATTGTGGTTTTTCTATTCTGAAAACTACCATGAGTCATGTAAATTTTCAAAAAAAAAAAAGAAAAAAAAGTCCCAACAATCCTTTAAATATGGGGTTTTTAGAAGTAAAATACTTCAACTAGGCAAGGAAAACTGAAAATCCTGCAAAAAATGTGGTTTTTCTGTTCTAAAAAATACCATAAGTCCTGTAAAGTTTTAAAAAAAATGGAGGAAAAATCCTGACAATCCTCTAAATTTGGGGGTTTTTTGTTAAGTAAAAATACTTAAACTAGCCAAGGAAAACTGAAAATGCTGTAAAAATGTTTTTTCTGTTCTAAAAACTGAGAAAAAACTACCTTAAGTCCTGTAATTTTTTGTGGTTTTTGTGTTCTAAAAAATACCAAAAGTCTTGCAAATTTTCCAAAAAACTGAAGAAAAGTCCTGACAATCCTCTAAATATAGGGGTTTTTAGTTTAGTAAAAATACTTAAATTAGGCAAGGAAAACTGAAAATCCTGTAAAAGTGTGGTTTTTCAATTCTGAAAACTACCAAAAGTCATGTAAATTTTCAAAAACAAATTGAGAAAATGTCCCAACAATCCTGTGAATATGGGGTTTTTAGTTAAGTAAAAATACTTAAAATAGGCAAGAAAAACTGAAAATCCTGTAAAAATTTGGTTTTCTGTACTAAAAATACCAAAAGTCTTGTAGGTAAATTTTCCAAAAAACTTAGGAAAAACCCCCACAATCCTCTAAATACGGGGGTTCTAGTTAAGTGAAAATACTTAAACTAGGCAAGGAAAACTGAAAATCCTGTAAAATTGTAGTTTTTCTATTCTGAAAACTACCATAAGCCATGTAAATTTTCAAAAAAACTAAAAAAAAGTCCCAACAATCCTTTAAATATGGGGTTTTTAGAAGTAAAAATACTTCAACTAGGCAAGGAAAAAC
Organism: Orius insidiosus; assembly: GCA_014119065.1. Lineage (NCBI taxonomy): Eukaryota > Metazoa > Arthropoda > Insecta > Hemiptera > Anthocoridae > Orius > Orius insidiosus. Next base: position 23,917 of record JACGAQ010000178.1, on the reverse strand, counting down.
TGAAAATCCTGCAAAAAATGTGGTTTTTCTGTTCTAAAAAATACCAAAAGTCCTGTAAAGTTTAAAAAAAAAAAACTGAGGAAAAATCCTGACAATCCTCTAAATTTGGGGGTTTTTTGTTAAGTTTTAATACTAAAACTAGGCGAGGAAAACTGAAAATGCTGTAAAAATGGTTTTTCTGTTCTAAAAACCGAGAAAAAACTACCTTAAGTCCTGTAATTTTTTGTGGTTTTTGTGTTCTAAAAACTACCATAAGTCCTGTAAATTTTCAAAAAAACCGAGAAAAAGTCCCGAAAATCTTTTAAGTAAATCCTAGTAAAGTAAGAATACTTAAACTTTGCGAGGAAAACAGTAAATTCCGTGAAAATTGTGGGGTTTTTTTTGTTCTAAAAACTACCAAAAGCCCTGTAAATTTTCAAAAAAACTGAGGAAAAGTCCCCACAATCCTCTAAATATGGGGTTTTTAATTAAGTAAAAATACTTAAACTAGGCGAGGAAAACTGAAAATTCTGTAAAAATGGTTTTTCTGTTCTAAAAACTGAGAAAAAACTTCCAAAAGTCATGTAAATTTTTTTTTCTGTGAAAAAATTGAGTAAAAAGCTCAACATTCCTCTAAATATTGGGGTTTATGGTGAAAACGCTAAAAATAAAATAAAATAAAAAATTTACTAAAATACTTAAATATCCTTGTTCTTTAGAGCCTCAAAATCATAACATAAGTGTAAAAACCCTTTTTATTCTGGGTTTCCTTTCAGTTTCCATAATTTTTTATCAAGCTATCTCAATCTGACTAGGAGTTATGATTTTTTTTTTTTTTTTTCGTTTTTTTCACAAAATAATTTTTTAGCATTGGTGTTATTGGATTTGCGATTGGCACAAAAATCAAATGTTTGTGATGTCCCCACCTGTAAGCATGTTAGACTGTCGGAAGCCTGCAGTGCTCATTCCTACCAGGATCCACAAGGCAATAAACAAAAACGAATTAGACTTTCCATATTGTGTGACATGTTACAAAAATGAATCCGACATCTTAAAGCCCATGAAGTAAGAATTTTCAATTTAACTTTTTCTCATCTTTTAGCGGTGATCGATATATTCCTGGGAATAGAAAATGCCTTTTTGTCTGTGCCGGACGTTTTTTAACTGCCTGCCGAGAAGAATGTATGGCTAAACTTTATAAAAGGCCACATCGATATATAACAGCATTATCAAACTTTAAAGAAATACTCGATCTATCTGATCTAGAAGATGATTTTCAACCCTCCAAAGAAGTTATTTTACCTCACAAATTATGGCCACCTGTAAGTTTTTAATCTTTGAGCAAAATAAAAATTTTTTCCAGGCGTTGAAGTATCCTAAATGGTTTGTGTACGAAGAAAAAACTGTACCCAAAATGAAAAAAATAGAAGATATTATAGAATTTAATTTGAAATCTCAAGAATCAAGTTTAAATGTTGAAGATGAGATTTATTTTCAAACGCCGACTGAAGATTCTGATGAAAGCATGATTTATAAGTCGATGACTCCCGACGATTCTGATTCATTCAGCGATATTTTTATTGCGACAGAGGAAAGAAAAGAAAGCGTTTTTAATGAAGTTGAGATAGATCCAGTGGACACTTATAAATATGTTGACGACTACCGCGAATTTGACTCTTTTTCCTACGAAACAGCGAAAGATTATCTCCTTCATATGTACGACAACATAGGCGACATGGATGAACGTGAACGTGACCAGTGCTGGGCGGAAGTCAAATATGAAATTTCAAAAATGACTTTGACTCAATCTCAAGAAGACTTATTTTTACAAATCGTCTCCGAGTTGGGCCACAAAGAAGAAATACAAATTGAGGAAGAAATAGAAGAAATATCAGATTTCAAAAACGAAACTTCTTTAATCAAAGAGGAAAACATAAAAAGCGTCGAATTTTCAGAATCTGAATATTTTTACGAAGGATTTTATTTAGGAGAAAGCGAAAATTTTGACCCTTTCGGTGAAGAATACGGTGAAATGTCACTTTACCCATACTCCGAAGCCGAATCAGAAAAAACAGAAAATTATCTTTCTGAAAGACAGTCAGAAGAAGAAATAGTCGAGTATAAAAGCATTTACGGAGAACAAAGCGAATATGAAGAAAAAAGTGAATATGGAGAACACGAAGAAATTAAACGTTCTAATTTTTTTAAACAATATAAAAAATATTATGGTTACCATGGCGAAGGGAGATATGGTGAACATTTCGGTGAAGAGAAATTCAAAAAAGCCTTACCAAAAAATCAATTTTATATCGAACCAGAAGAAAGTTTTGAAGAATTTATCCCTGATGTATGTCAATATCAATTCACAAGTGGATTTTCTTTAGAATCCGCTCAACCTGAAACTGCAGAAAAGGAACAAAATAAAATAAAATCAGTTGATTTGACCCGCCCAAGTTTAACAATCGGAGAACCGAAATTCACCCTCAACTTTTTCGCAGATCAAGACTTTGTCAGATTCATTTCGCAGAACGATTTTGAAGATGAGCCTAAGTTATGTCCTGATTTTTTCAACGCTGTAGAACAAGTGAAGGAAATCAGAAATTTATACAATCAAGATGCTCTCATAAAGACAAATTTGCCATATTTGTCCGCTAAATTGTCTGATACTGTATTACCTGATAGGACGAAGAAAAAAGTTAAAGATGATTTATACAGAAAACTTTTAAGTTTAGGGCGATCAGTGAAAGTAAATGTAAACCGAGAGGAGTTCCCTAGGAATCTTTTCTATGACAGAAACACTCAGACCTTTTTCGGCCCTAAGGGCACTTTGGCTCCTTATTTTTTCAACACCAAACTTTCCTCATTATGCTCTCTTTGCGCTCTTTGCACAAGCGATAATAAAATGAAATATGACTCCGCAGTCACAATTACACCCTTTTGCTGTTTTATGGAGTTCGAAATTGGAAATGCTTTAAACGAAACCATCGATAACTACAACGAAGAAGATGAAGAAAATTTACTTTCTTGTAAGTCGCCTTATTCAAACCAAATTAATCATTCTTTTCATAGTGTATAGCTCAAAGCATTTTATAAGCAAATCGACTTTAAATGTTGACAATGAAACAGAAGAAATCTTGTTGGAAGAACAAGAATTTGTCCCAATTGAAGAAATAGAAGAAGAAGATGAAGAAGAATATAAAATAGAGAATGAAATGGAAGAAGAGGAATTCTATGAAAGTAAAATAGAAGAAGATCCTTATCCGAATTGGAAAAAACATTATGAAAGTTTTATTATCGATGATGCTTTATATGAAGGATATCCAATTTATGGTGAATATGATCCTCAGCCTTTTGACGATAGGCAACTTCGCCCGATGATGCTTGAACCATCTAGACGATATGAGTTTGCACACCTTATCGACATAAAAGCAAATCTAAAGGAATGCGCCAGTGGGGATTTCATAATAGAAAAAGAAGAGGAGCCTCAAGTTTCAGAAGAATCTATTTTATTTATGCCAAAATCTGAAAGGCGGGTCACAATTTCAGATAAGCGACATAGCATCCGTTATTTTGAAAAAGAGCTTGAGTCTGAAGAAAAGCCCCCTTTACCGATAGAGTTTCAGGAGTTATTAGACGATGATGATTTCGACCTCGGTATGGATGGCGAACCCGGTTTTTTGAATCTGTGGGGTATCCTGGAGACATTAGGCGTCACTCGGAAAACCTACGAAGACGACAATGGCCGTGCAGTCGCACTTTTTACCCTTAAGAATATTCTAGAACGTTTCATATTCAATCGAAATATGCTCGACATGATCCAAGATCCTTTTGACTCAATTTCAACGGAATCGCTGTTCTTCAGCAGTAAATTTTTCTATTTATTTGTCTATTTATTATTTTGTAGCCTTCGATATGGACATTGAAAACTGGCTTAACGTATATCATGAACAAAGTCATGTTTTACCAGACATCGTTGAGCTCCTTACTTCCATGAAAGACCCACCTTCTGCCTCATACATCATCGAAATTCTAAGAAATTGGGTCAAATCTTACGCTTTTGGAACTTACAATCTACACTTTTTCTTTGAAATTTTGAAAAGTAATTTCTTACAACATATTATTCATTAATTTTTTTGTAGCAATGAAATGTCAAAAAATGAGTACAATATGACAGGTTACAGAAATCCAGAAGTCAATGTAAAGAATAATGGGATTTGGAATGTAATTTTATCTTTGGAAAGAGCTAAAATGCCCTTGGATAGAATAACCACATCAGCAGCTGCAGGTGAGTAAACGTTTTTAAAAAATTGTTAAAAATTAAATTATTTTTAGATGGATTATACAAGAGTAGATTTTTAAGAAATGAAGCGGTTTTACTGAAAAAAGATTTTTGGAAAAGATGATCCAAAAGAAGATAAAAGCCCTGAAAGATAAGTGGAATAGAAGGATAATTTCACATGAGAAAGCACTATCGAAGAAAAATGAATTTTTAAAACTTTCCGCAGAAGATGGAAAAGAATCGGCCTACAGGGAAATTTACGGGGAGAGAAAACGTCACCGTAAAAGGCGCCATGTTGAAAGAAAAACAAGCCAGTTAGAACGTGGCGAATTTCTTAAATTGATGAAGAAGCCTAAATCGGATGAGAATCGTTTTGAGCGTGAACTTAGGGACTTTTTGAGTACTTTGGCATACAGCCTTCCTCAGGGTGAGCCCTCTTTTGAAATGAACGTTCAAGATAGAGTGTTCGACATGCGTTTGAAACGGCATCCAAATTTCTATTGGCTAGAGAACCTTTCTATCCCGCCAGGTTTGACCCAAACTCGCTTCTCAACCAACGAGCCAGATGAAACTCCTGAACCTCCAAAACCTACTTACTGAGTCGATAATAAATTATTGATACTCTGATCAATATTTTCAATTTTGAAGTAAGCCGGGTCGACACTAGCGAAGTCTAGCCTAGCGGAGCAGCCAGGCCCGAGGCGAGGCCGTGCCTCGTTCATCTGCCTCGCTCAGTGTACTCGGCTTTATAATGAACGAATCGTGATATTTTTTCTGCTTCTTTATTTTACAATATTGTATGTAGGCGTACAGTCCACTTCAGTTATTGTAAACCCGCCTTTTTAAATTTCTTTTCCTCACCGTAGACCTCCCGATATATGGTCTATCAGGCTGTCCCAACTAGTGGACTAGAAACTTTACGCCAAAGCATTTTGTCCTAGAAAAAAAAAAGTCAAGCGTAAACCCCCTTATTTTTGGGCAAGAAATCTACTTTACTTGGTAGATTTTGATTTTGGTGTACAGGGTGGCGAGGAGAGATGATAACTTCGTTATTTTAAATTGGAACCCTATGTTTTTATACCTTTAATCGATTCTAACCTCAATTTTAAGAAACTTATACTTCGGTCATTTTTTTGATTGGAGCATTTTTTATTGGTATGAATTTTATCCCAACATATGTATAACTTCAATAATTTTCGTCCTACAAAAGAAAGTTAAATGTAAACCCCTCTTGTTTTTTGAGGAAGAATTGATTGCAATTAACGAATTTTTATTTTGGTGTACAGGGTATCCCAGGGCGACACCAAATTCGTTATTTTATATGAGAGTATTTTTTATTTCAAATTCGTAATCTATGCAACATTTCAAGATTTGACTATTCATATAAACTCTTTGGACAACTCAAAATGCCAAATTTGGCGTTTTTTTTTGGTCTAAAATCCATTTTTTATTTCAGAAATAAAAAGAGGAGCATTTTTGTGGTTTTTTAAAATTTTGCATCTCCTAATTTTTTTACGTTTACTTTTTTTCCCACTTCTTTCAAGATATTTTGGCTCTCCTGCATGGCAAATTCCCTCATATGGACCCTTATTCCTCTTTTTTCCCAAACTGATAATTTGTATGGGCGTTAAAAATCCTAAATCAAGTTGTAAAAAAGTTATTTTATAACAGTTTTTAAAAAACGGAGAGTTAAAATATGGTTTCTCTACTGTATGGCTTCTTGCATACACGCCACGCTTTACGTTTTAGTGATGATTTCGAATACAAATAACATTCATTTCTTCACTTTTACTATCTTATAAATCGCTAAAAATGAAATGAAGGCAATTATTTTTTTTTTAAATCGTTTCAAAACTAGAAACCGTTTTGACAAGATGACGTCACTTGGGGGAACATTTCAAGGTCTTCAACCCTAAAAATAAAGGCTAGAATACAAACGTCGATTTACCAGTCGCCGCTCAGCGATATACAACGAAGCGTCCTTTCTGTTATAATTCTGAAGTTATTTTTTAAAAACCGAAATGGACAAAACAGATGAAGGTATTAATTGAATTTGTTACACATTTTTGTTTTCTGCATGTTTAGACATGCATCATGCAAGATGTCTACGCCATTTTGTTTTTTGTTGGCAATTCATAAAAAACTGATATCCACTATTTTAATATCGTTTGATACCCCTATAACACATTGAATAAGGTTTTTAAAATGATTGTTTTAGAAGTGGAGTCTGAAAAGAAGAGTCTGGCTTTGGTTAAACGCTTGGTTCCTCTGTTAGGATGGTTACCGTCTTACAAATGGAGAAGCTATTTTATGTACGACTTGATGGCAGGATTCACTATCGCTTGCGTTAGCGTCCCACATAGTTTGGCTTTCGCTACACTCGCTAACATAGATTTGATCTATGGCCTCAACACCGCTTGCTTCTCACCTTTCGTCTATGCCGTTTTCGGTACAGCGGTTTTAAGCTCCTTCGGCCCAGTCGCCATCGGCTCGATGCTCATGGGCGAATCAATCGACAAATTTGACTACGTCGAGCTTGATTTTAACAAAGAGCAATACGCTGCAGGATTAACTATATCGATTGGAGCATTTTATCTTATCATGTTTTTTCTACGTTTGGGTGTTTTGACAATCATGTTTAAAAAACCATTTATTTCTGGTTTCTCGATGGCTTGTACACTTCACATTCTTTTAAAATCAATGCGACAACTATTTGGCATTCATGTAAAATTTAGACATGGAATTTTTAATTTTTATCACAATCTAATTTTATTCTGTACAAAATTAGGCGATACACATATTCCTACTATTACTATTTCAGTCATAGTGTTGACTTTGTTTTGCATAAATTGTGTTGTTATAACTCCATTTTTGAAAAAGCGTACTTCCATCAGTTTTCCTATAGAAACGATCGCTATGGTCGGATCGATTTTATTATCGTACTTTTTTAATTTTAATGATATGGGAGTCGATGTTATAGGCACTTTGCCGAGTGGTTTACCCTCATTTGTACCTCCCACATACTCCTCTTTTGTTACTGCATTTCCTGAAGCTGTGCCTATCGCTTTAATCAATTATGCTACAGCGACTACGACCACTTTGCTTTTTAACCCTGGTTTAGACCGTGAGCAAGAAACTTTGGCTATGTCGCTTTCCAACATAATATGCGGAAGCTTTCAATGTCTTACTATCGGCAACTCATTAATGCGTACCATGATTGCTAAGTCGATCGGAGCAAAAACTCTTCTCTCACCTATGATATCTTCTTTATTTATGCTCCTTATAATTCTATTTGTAAGTAATAATTTTTTTTAATGACATTTCTTAATGTTATTTTCCAGGCTGGCCCACTGTTTGAGGCTCTTCCTTTGACAATCCTAAGCTGCATAATTGCTGCATCGATCTCCCAGTTGCTCTACGAAAGGGCTTTCGATTTAAAAATATTTAAAAACTCAAATGACGATTTGCTCATCTTTTTTGCAACTTTGATAACCACGTTATTTCTTGATGTTTCTATTGGTGTTATAGTCGGAGTGACTCTTTCTTTAAGGACAATACTCCTAGGGGTCAAAGAAAACGAAGAAAAACGGAAACACCAAAAAGAAGAAAACGATTTATTATTGAATGCGCCTGTCGTATAATTTTCTCATGATCTTACAAATATCTGTGATAATGACTTAATTAGAATTATTGTAAGTGCCATTGATCGTTTTATCCTTGATTGTGTATAGAGCTATCAAAGATTTTTCTAGTTTACTAAATATTTTAGTTATTTTCATCAAAACTATATAATGTAGTCCTTTTTTTATGAAGCAACTATTTTTTAGCTTAGTGAATGACGTAGTTTTTTTATATTGAGACAACACCTTTGAATAACCTTTTGATAAGGAGAACCTTATTATTTACCTCTTATCACCAATTTCCAAAGAATGAAAAAAAAAGAACTAAGGATAGAATCGTTCAAGGCCTTCAAATCATGGGTGATGGGCAAGAGCCATCAATCAGAAATATTCGCGAAACACGCGAGTGCGTTCGTCGAATTCTATTTCGCTCTTTGAAGTAAAATATCGATCTGAAATCATAAATTCTCTGTGATCCCGGCTTCAGTCTTAGTAATTTTCGGTTAAAAAAAAAAAAAAAAGATGAATCTCGAAGAAGAAAGTAAGTTTCCTTGATTCTTCTATCAGTAAATCATTCAGGTTTTAAGTTAACTTTACTCAAGGAAATTATGATTTTAAAAAAACCGACAAGCCATCTGTTTACATTTGAGCAACAGTTGGTCTGGTGTCGATAACATTTCGAAATTGATGAAGTATGATTCATCATTTTCTCATGGCTAAAACCTCCATAAGTTTTTATGCTGTGGAAATTCCCCAGAAGGTGATTCTCTGACTTTTCTTAAATTTAAAGTGGGATAATTAATAAGTTTTTGGTAGTATTCCTCAGTCTTTTTGAAAGAAAAACCTGAGTATTTCAAAAATTTCGGTAGTTTTCCTCGGTTAACAGAGGAGCCCTGTTTTTCCAGGTTGTTTTTTGTTGAAAAAAAAAAAAAAAAAAAATATGAACCAATAGTGCAGTTTCCACACTATTCGTTATGTTATTCTTTCTTTCCTCGCCCCAGAGGTTGGACCCAGGCGGGGGCTTTCGCCATATTGCCTTGTCGCCCACGCCAACTCCAATGGAGTGGCCAAACCAGTGGTGTCTACAGGATTTGGAGTGTTCCCCCATCCACATGCCAACCCGGTTGCTTAACCTAACCGGAACCGGTGTTTCGACGACCATTTTCCAGGTTTTCATAAGCTTCCCTTGGTTTTTCGACAAAGAAACCCCTTTTTTCCGAATTTGGTGGAGTTTTCCCTGATATTTTACATAGAAAACCCATTTTTACAGGATTTTCAGGAGTTTTCTTGCATCTTTGACTGGAATATCTACGATTCTCTCAATTTTGGGGGGTCCTACAAACTAAAAAACGAGGATATTTCCTTCGTTTTAGCAATTTGTGAGGAGTCTGGGTGGTTTTACCAGAAACCCTGGGGACCATGGGGACCATTCCTAATTTTGGTGTTCTTCTCAGATTTGAGATAAAGAAACCCCATTTTTAGATGATTTTCAAAATTTTCTTCGGTATTGCAAAAAAAAAAAAAATTACAGAATTTTTGTTAATTTTTTTTTTCAAAAAAATGATTGAATAAACCATATTTTTTATACATTTTTTGAGGAAAATTTTTATTTTTTTATTTTAGGTACCTAAGATTTTTTCAGAATATACCTATTGCAATGGGTGTGTGGGATGGTTCATCACCACTAATTTAGAAAAAAAGAAAGAAAGAAGTTGTGATGTATTTGACTCTGAAGATAATTAGAACATATGTTGTGGTAACCCTTCCCCCCCCCCACGGAGAAAAGAAGGGTGAAGGTCTAGCTGTGTGTCGAGCGATGAAGTGTCTGCAGATGCTGGAACATGAACTGTCGAGCTGTGACGTGAGTGTCGCAGATGTCAGAGTGTTGAGAAAGAAAGAAGTTGTATTGTGTGTGATGTATTTAACTCTGATGATACATATGTTGTGTACCCACAGGTGCAGTATTTTAAATTATGTTTTTCTTAAAACATCGTAAAAATACCTATATGGTTTTCTCAATAAATTGTAAAAATAATGTGTTTTTTTAATAAGAAATTTGTGTGATCACCACTAATTTAGAAAGAAAGAAGTTGTGATGTATCTCTGAAGATAATTAGAACATATGTTGTGTAAACCCCCCCCCCCCCCCCACGAAAAAAGAAGGGTGAAGGTCTGAGGTGCTGTCTGTCGAGCGATGATATGTTGAAGATGCGTGTGCGGATGCTGGAAAGCGATAAGCTGTAACATGTCGCAGATGTCGAGAAGTTGGTTCTGAGGTTGAAGTTCCACGAATTCAGGGGGTTGAAGAGCTCAACTGCTGACGAGTTGAGAGAGTTCCACCAGCTCAGTGAGTCGAACTAGTGTGGAACTTTGACTCTGAAGATAATTAGAACATATGTTGTGGTCCCTCCCCCCACCGAGAAAAGAAACCCAAGGTCTGAGGTGCTGTCTGTTGAGCAATGATGTCTTGATGTGTGTGCGGATGCTGGAAAGCAAATTGTCAAGCTGTAACATGTCGCAGATGTCGAGAAGTTGGTTCCGAGGTTGAAGTTCCACCAATTCAGGGGGTTGAAGAGCTCAACTGCTAACGAGTTGAGAGTCACCTGCTCAGTGAGTCGGAAATGTTGATATCAATTGATTGATGATCCCGATTCTGATGCTTGTTGTGTTTGTTGTTGTTTCATCGCTGTGTTCGTCGTGGGTCACCGCGGTATGATTCATCACCACTATTTTAGAATAGATAGAAAGCGATGTGTTGTGGGTAAATGTGATTTATTTGACTCAGATGATGGTATTTAAATCATATGTTTGGCACCCATGTATTCAAAATGCATTTTTTTTAAACCACTTTTTAAAATTCTCAATCATATTTCCCCCTAATAAAAATGTTATCAGTTTTACTTTGATGTTCAGGTCTCATAAAATTTTTTTTCTGATTACACTAAATCTTGTTTAAAAAGGCGTCGATACAAACACGTTTTTGTTTCATGAAGATAAAGTTGATCACCCAGTTGTCTAATTAATCATTATCTTTTATACGCGTAAAACCTTTTCAATCTGTTCAATGAGAATCAGTCATTATGTGAGTGGCTTTCAAAAGAGAATTTTTTAAAAAATCTGTGTTGTAAACCTAAAGAAACGAAAAAATACTTTTTTCGCTTTTTTTATTTAAAAAAAGTGTTATTGTCTGGTTTGGCAAACTTTTTTTTATCATCGATTCTTTAACTTGTATGTCCTTGTACATTCATTATGTTGTTTTACTAAATAATTGATGTCTCAATTTTTTTGTTTCTTACATAATAGTTAATTTTTTTTTCAGATAATATGGAATCTAAAAGGACTTTCAAAAATCGTTCTAAAACAGCGATAAAACGTCTTTTCCCTGTTTTGAACTGGTTGCCATCTTATAAATGGAAAGGATATTTCTTTACGACTTAATCGCTGGATTTACGATAGCGTGCGTCTGCGTACCGCAGAGTTTAGCGTTTGCGAATTTAGCCACCGTTGATTTAATATACGGTTTAAATACTGCTTGTTTTTCTTTGTTCGTTTACGCCGTATTTGGAACAGCAACGCAAAGCGCATTTGGTCCTGTCGCCATCGGTTCCATGCTTACTGGGGAATCCATCTCAAAATTTGACTACGATAAACTTCCTTTTACCAAAGAACAATATGCAGCCGGATTAACGGTTGCCATAGGTGCTTTTTATTTAATTATGTTTATTTTAAGATTAGGAGTTCTAACTGTTATGTTTAAAAAGCCTTTTGTATCTGGCTTCATTATGGCGTGTGCCTTACACATTTTATAAAATCAATAAGACAAATGTTTGGATTACATATAAAATTTGTATATGGAAATTTCAATTTTTATTTTAACTTAATAGAACTTTGTTCAAAATTAGGAGACACCCATATCCCAACTTTGATAGTTTCTGGTGTTGTTATGTCAATTTTTTTTCTGAATATGTTTGTTTTAAGTCCATTTTTAAAAAGATATACAAAGTTTGTTATACCGATAGAAACGGTTGTTATGGTAGGGTCGATGTTGTTCTCTTATTTTTTAAAATTTTCTGATAAGGGGATTGCAGTTGTGGGAAATTTGCCTACAGGGCTGCCAAATTTTGTTCCTCCGACGTACGATTCTTTTCTTCATGCGATATCCGATGCTGTGCCAATCGCTCTGATCAACTATGCTACGACAACATCGATGACATTATTATTCAACCCAAATTTGGACAGGGAGCAAGATATTTTGGCGATGTCTCTTTCGAATCTTTTCTGCGGAAGTTTCCAGTGCATCACCATCGGAAATTCGATGATGAGAACAATGGTTGCTGTCAATCTAGGAATCAAAACACTTCTATCGTCAATGATAACAACGTTTTTTATGCTTCTGATTATATTATGTAAGTTATCTTTTATCTAATCTTTTTCACGGTCAATGTTTTTATTTTTTAGGCTGGGCCGATATTTAAACCTCTTCCAATGAACATCCTCGCATGCATAATAACGACTGCGGTCACAAAAATTCTCTACGAACGAATCCTTGATATCATCAAATTTCGCAAATCTTTCCACGATTTATTTATATTTTTTACGACTTTTATCGCTACTCTAATGCTTGATGTCTCCATTGGACTAATCGTTGGTTTGACGCTTTCTTTGAAAACGATTCTCGATGGCGTTGTCAAAGAACAAGCCAAAAAAGATGAAGAGAAAAAGACAGAAGAAGAAAACACACTTTTACCTAAATCTGTGTAGATCTTATTAAGATAAGTATTTATAACTGTGATTTATTACTTAAAACAAATTTTTATATAGAAAAGATATTTTTGTACAGTTGGTATCCCTTAAAAAATACCTAAGTACTTAATTTATTTTTTGCTCTCTTAAAGGTAAACGACAGTATTTTTTAATAACTGAAACCATATTTATTGTTCCAAAATCAGGGTACAGCCTAATAAAATTTTTATGTAAAAAGTTGTATTATTTCAAGAAAACATGTTTTAGCCATATGAACAATTTTAAATAACTTTTTAATTTTTCTCAAAATTCGTTATTGTAAATGGCTGGCAATTTAAAAGGTTTGGATATAAAATGTCTGCTGAAGTACGGACCCTGCTGGACTAGGTATAGTAGTGACTAGGTTTGCCTAGAGCGACTTCATGGTTTTTACAGTTTGAGAAGTTTCGCTAAAAAAGAAATAGTTGGTTGTAAAAAGGTGATAGCGACTTCGAAAGGATGTCTTTTCGATGCGAAAATGGAGCAGCCAAAAGTCGTCATAATTGGTGCAGGGATGGCAGGTTTGACAGCCGCACAACTTCTTTCTCAAGCTGGATTAAATAATTATGTCATTTTCGAGGCTACAGATAGGTAATTTAATTTTTAATAAATATTAATTTTATTGGTTCGATCAGGCCAGGAGGAAGAATTCATTCCTGTTGGTTGGGAGATGTCGTTGGAGAAATGGGAGCGCAATGGATAAATGGAGGAAGTGTTGCAAATCCGATATTCGCCTTGGCTTGCGTAGAAGGATTATTGAAGGAGCCGCTTTCTGAACGAACTGGTTTCACCGGAGAAAAACTTCTCTGCTTAACAAGCGATGGAAGAGCGATCGAACAGCATGTTGCAGAATCCTCCTTTCACATATTCAAACAGATCAAAAACCAAGCGTATTCTCTTTTCAGTATAGACACAAGCAAATCGCATGGGACTCTATTCAATTTTCTAACCAAACGTATAAAAGAGGAATTGGTTTTGGTTCCCGAAGACTGGAGATATGACGTCTCGAGTTTTGTTCGGTCTCGTGAACAGTATAAAAACGAGATGGGGCGAAGATTTGAATAAAATGTCCTCAGATCTGTTCGGAAGTTTTATCGAAGTTCCCGGAAATCCTGTTCGTGTCCCGCTTGGATTTGTCGGCGTCTTAGGCCCTCTACTGCGTGATATACCGGCCAAAAGCATTAAGTACTGTAAGGAAGTTACAAAGATCAAATGGGATACAAAAAAGCCAAGAGCGACTGTTGTCACATCGGTGGTAAAGAAGAGCCTGCAGATTATGTCTTGGTTACTGTATCATTGGGCGTTTTAAAAGAACAAGCTGAATGTCTCTTCCATCCGAGTTTGCCTGAAGAAAAAACAAATGCGATCAAACACCTTGGCTATGGACATTTAAATAAAATAATTTTGGAATATGCGAAACCATTTTGGGCACCAGGAGAGGGCTTATGTGTCTTGCTTGGACTGCGGATGAATTAGAAGAAAACGAATGTTGGGTTAATGGTATATCAACGATAGAAGAAATGCCTGGGTCGCAGAACATGTTGATGACTTCAGTTGCCGGAGAGCAAGCGATAGAAAGCGAAAAAATGTGCGACGAAGAAGTTGCCGATGCTATAACATTGTTGATGCGTCAGTTCACCGGAGACTCGACTCTCCCATACCCTGTCAATATCATAAGGTCGAAATGGAGTAGCGATAAGTTCTTCAGAGGCGCTATAACATACATGGGATTAGAGTCGAGTGTGTCGAATCAGTGCGATCTTGGTTCGCCGGTTGATGATGTGGATCCACCATGTCATCCCATCCTTCTTTTCGCTGGAGAGGCGACCGCTCCAGGACTCTTCAGCACTGTCCAAGGGGCTCGATTGAGTGGCGCCAGAGAAGCCGATCGCATACTAAACTAACCCAGAAGTTCAACGGTCCACCAAAAAGCATCAAAGCTTGAAACCCAAAAAGTGTCATGTCATTAAAAAGTCAATGTTATAATCATGTGTTACATAAAAATACAAAAATTTTATTCCTCCCTAGAGGGTGGTTAAAATTTTCAGCAATATTGCATTTATCAAAAGTATCAACATTTGAAAATCGCGCTCTACGTCACATTGCGTGACGTAATTCATTGCTTGAGAGGAGAGGCTGACACGTGCTCTTTGGCGCCAATTTATTGATAAGAATTATCAAAAGTGTCATGTTTGTGTGTGTAGTCTAGTTTTATTATACATATCTATCGATTTTTTGTTACTATTTACTAAGGTAAGCCATTATCCTATATATTTTATTCCTGTTATTACAATTTTTTAAGGCTTTTATAATGAAGATTTGGTTGAAAGGAAATTTGAAAAGTCGCAAATTAGAAAGAACCCTTTTAATTCGTAGATTTGGCTACGATCCCTATTTGTCAATAGGACGACAAGTTTTAATTCATCGTTCATTCGTCCGACAAAATGTACCTTTGTTGAAGGAAACATCAGATATGGAAATCATCAAAAGAATAATCAGTAGACGTCGGATTCAAAATTAGCGAGATATTTTTTGATAAAAATATTATGAAATCTATAAAACGTATTTCTTCCTTAAACCTTCGTGTTATTCATTTTAAAAATTTTCTTCGAAAGTTGACTACGGAAGTAAGTAAAGCGACAAGTGGTCCCGGATTCTATCATTCCTCGATGCAAATTTTGTCCTACCTACAGGGATAAACGGGGTGTCCAGAAACACATGGCAAACGTCTGTGAAGAGCGTAAAAGAGTGGTTTTATAAAAAAAAGTTATATGTAAACCCCATTTTTACCTTTACCCGAAAAATGGGTGTTAGTCAAAAGACAGGAGAAAACACCGAAAAAGTGGTGTCTTTAGACAAAAGACAGGAAAAACACCGAAAAATGGGTGTTTAGTCAAAAGACAGGAGACAAAAAACCGAAAAAGTGGTGTTTTTAGACAAAAGACAGGAGAAAACACCGAAAAAGTGGTGTTTTTAGACAAAAGACAGGAAAAACACCGAAAAATGGGTGTTTCAAAAGACAGAAAACACCGAAAAAGTGGTGTTTTTAGACAAAAGACAGGAAAAACACCGAAAAATGGGTGTTTAGTCAAAAGACAGGAGAAAACACCGAAAAAGTGGTGTCTTTAGACAAAAGACAGGAAAAACACCGAAAAATGGGTGTTTAGTCAAAGACAGAGAAAACACCGAAAAAGTGGTGTTTTTAGACAAAAGACAGGAGAAAACACCGAAAAAGTGGTGTTTTTAGACAAAAGACAGGAAAACACCGAAAAATGGGTGTTTAGTCAAAAGACAGGAAAAACACCGAAAAAGTGGTGTTTTTAGACAAAAGACAGGAAAAACACCGAAAAATGGGTGTTTAGTCAAAAGACAGGAGAAAACACCGAAAAAGTGGTGTTTTAGACAAAAGACAGGAAAAACCGAAAAATGGGTGTTTGATCAAAAGACAGGAGAACACACTAAAAAAGGGGTGTTTTTAGACAAAAGACAGGAAAAACACCCGAAAAATGGGTGTTTAGTCAAAAGACAGGAGAAAACCGAAAAGTGGTGTTTTTAGACAAAAGACAGGAAAAACACCGAAAAATGGGTGTTTAGTCAAAAGACAGGAGAAACACCGAAAAAGTGGTGTTTTTAGACAAAAGACAGGAAAAACACCGAAAAATGGGTGTTTAGTCAAAAGACAGGAGAAAACACCGAAAAAGTGTTTTTTTAGACAAAAGACAGGAAAAACACCGAAAAATGGGTGTTTAGTCAAAAGACAGGAGAAAACACCGAAAAAGTGGTGTTTTTAGACAAAAGACAGGAAAAACACCGAAAAATGGGTGTTTAGTCAAAAGACAGGAGAAAACACCGAAAAAGTGGTGTTTTTAGACAAAAGACAGGAAAAACACCGAAAAATGGGTGTTTAGTCAAAAGACAGGAGAAAACACCGAAAAAGTGGTGTTTTAGACAAAAGACAGGAAAACACCGAAAAATGGGTGTTTAGTCAAAAGACAGGAGAAAACACCGAAAAAGTGGTGTTTTTAGACAAAAGACAGGAAAAAACACCGAAAAATGGGTGTTTAGTCAAAAGACAGGAGAAAACACCGAAAAAGTGGTGTTTTTAGACAAAAGACAGGAAAACACCGAAAAAATGGGTGTTTGGCAGGAGAAAAACACTGAAAAAGGGGTGTTTTAGACAAAAGAAAGGAGAAAACACCGAAAAAGTGGTGTTTTAGACAAAAGACAGGAAAAACACCGAAAATGGGTATTTAGTCAAAAGACAGGAGAAAACACCGAAAAGTGGCGTTTTTAGACAAAAGACAGGAAAAACACCGAAAAATGGGTGTTTAGTCAAAAGACCGGAGAAAACACGGAAAAAGTGGTGTTTTTAGACAAAAGACAGGAAAAACCGAAAAATGGGTGTTTGGTCAAAAGACAGGAGAAAATACTGAAAAAGGGGTGTTTTTAGACAAAAGAAAGGAAAAACACCGAAAAAGTGGTGTTTGTCAAAAGACAGGAGAAAACACCGAAAAAGTGGTGTTTTAGACAAAAGACAGGAAAAACACCGAAAAATGGGTGTTTAGTCACAAGACAGGAAAACACCGAAAAAGTGGTGTTTTTAGACAAAAGACAGGAAAACACCGAAAAATGGGTGTTTGATCAAAAGACAGGAGAAAACACTAAAAAAGGGGTGTTTTTAGACAAAAGACAGGAGAAAACACCGAAAAAGTGGTGTTTTTTAGACAAAGACAGGAAAAACACCGAAAAATGGGTGTTTAGTAAAAAGACAGGAGAAAACACTGAAAAAGGGGTGTTTTTAGACAAAAGACCTGTACATAATTTCAGATTCGTAATCTACGCAAAATTTCAAGTTGATTTGACTATTCATATGACCATCTTTGACAACTTTATAAATGTCAAATTTTAGCGTTTTTTTTTTGCTCTAAAATCCGTTAAAATCGTCTTAAAAGAGACACCTAAATGTGACAGTTGGAATCTGAGGAAAATAAGTGGAATTAAAAAAAATGAGTTCCTTAGCAAAAAACGCTAAAATTTGACATTTTTTAAAGTTGTCGAAAATGGTCATATGAATAGTATAATCAACTTGAAATTTTGCATAGATTACGAATCTTAAATAAAAATAGGGGTTCTCATTTGAAATACGAAGTTAGGTGTTTGGGACACCCTGTATATCCAAACGCATTTTAAACTACACCATCAAATTCTTTAATTTAAATTAAGGGGGGTTTACATTTAACTTTTTTTCATAAAACCACTTTTAACGCTCTCCCTGACGTATGCCATGTGTTTCCGGACACCCTGTATAGTTAAAATAATTTTTCAGGATAAATTTACTGCGTAAAAGATGTCAAAAGTTTTATCCATTTCATCGTTGATAAATACATTCCTTATAAATTATTTGAGAAAAAAATTTGAAGAAATTCAAAGTCAATTGTATGAATCTAATTTTTGCGAGTTACAAAAGGAAGGTTTTCCTAGCGAATCTAATGAGGGGCCTAAATAAAAAATTAATTTACAAACCCGACATATAAGGGCTAAAATCGTCATTTGGCTATCTAATTTGATCATGAATATACTTGGTTGCGTTTTTTACGTGACGGAAGATTCGAAGGTGAGAAACGATTTCTCTAGAACTGAGGGAAAATTTTTTTCGTGTAGAGATCTCTTGTTTTACAGCCACCGATACTGGATCGAATGTCAAAAAACAGCCGTTGAAAACCTGACGAAAAACGGGGAAATAAAACACACGAAAATTTCTCTTGGCGATACGGTTTGAGTAAATGCGTTTTTTCCTAAACCATCTGGAGGGTTGAGACCTTTAGTTCTTAAGAGGTAGGTGTACATTGACCTCTTCCCTGTGTAATTTTTTTTCTTCAAATTTCAGCCCTGATCACAGAAATTTGAAAAAATGATGACGCATTGTAATATATTACTAAAACAGCTCATAGCGTCAAAACGAGGGAAATATCCAAATTTTATACCCGACTTTCACAGATCATGGATAGATTTTTACAATAAAAACTATAGTTGAAAGAAATTTATTTTGTTAAAATGGATATTCAGAACGCCTACGGTTCTATACAACATGTAAGAATTTTGAGTTTAGTACAACTAACACTTTTTTCTGCAGAACGTTCTAAAAATATTCTGAATAAGTTGTTTGATGAGCATCTTAAAGTAGAACTTCTTAGTGTCCAGTCGTGCTCATATCGTGGAGTATGGAATATCGTCAACCGAACAGTTTGTTGAACTCACACAAGCCCTTTCGCAAAAACCATTACAAACGTCGATACTAACAAGGTACCAATGAGCTCCAATGCGCAAGTCATGTTTTCACTAATTTTTATTCTTAGAGAGTTTCAGTGAATAAATTGAAAAAAATATTTTCCATTTTATCGATAACATAAAAGTAAATTTATCATATACCAGAAAGTCGTACAGCTTCGTCAAAGGCGTCCCTCAAGGTGGATTAAAATTTTATAAAACTAATTTAATTGATTTTTTTAGGGAGTCCTTTATCCGCCGTTCTCTGTGAAATTTATTACGCAGACATGGACGAAAATATTTCGATTTCTGTAATTATGAGGAAGGAGATTTTAGCCAGAGCCGTCGATGACTATTTGTTCGTTTCTCGGAACAAAGAAAGAGCCGAAAGAATATTCTCGTTTTCAAAACTTTTCCTCCTAATCTAAACTGAAAACGCTAAACTGCACTTCCTCAAATTGTGTTCTAAACTGCGCTTTCTCAAATTGTGTCCTAACCTAAACTGCACTTTCTCAAATTGTGTCCTAACCTAAACTGCACTTCTCAAATTGTGTCCTAACCTAAACGGCTTCTCAAATTGTGTCCTAACCTAAACTGCACTTCTCAAATTGTGTCCTAACCTAAACTGCACTTCCTCAAATTGTGTCCTAACCTAAACTGCACTTCCTCAAATTGTGTCCTAACCTAAACTGCGCTTCTCAAATTGTGTCCTAACCTAAACTGCACTTCCTCAAATTGTGTCCTAACCTAAACTGCACTTCCTCAAATTGTGTCCTAACCTAAACTGCACTTCCTCAAATTGTGTCCTAACCTAAACTGCACTTTCTCAAATTGTGTCCTAACCTAAACTGCACTTTCTCAAATTGTGTCCTAACCTAAACTGCACTTCCTCAAATTGTGTCCTAACCTAAACTGCACTTCCTCAAATTGTGTCCTAACCTAAACTGCACTTCCTCAAATTGTGTCCTAACCTAAACTGCACTTCCTCAAATTGTGTCCTAACCTAAACTGCACTTCCTCAAATTGTGTCCTAGCCTAAACTGCACTTCCTCAAATTGTGTCCTAACCTAAACTGCACTTCCTCAAATTGTGTCCTAGCCTAAACTGCACTTCCTCAAATTGTGTCCTAGCTAAACTGCACTTCCTCAAATTGTGTCCTACCTAAACTGCACTTCCTCAAATTGTGTCCTAGCCTAAACTGCACTTCCTCAAATTGTGTCATCTTAAATTTTTCTTCCTAGATTTTTATCAATAATGGAAAAAGGCTTTCCTGATTATGGAGTCGTCGTACAAAACGAAAAGACGAAAACAAATTTGACCCAGGATATCGTATCTGCTTCATATTTTGGATTAAATATCAACTTCAAAAACAAACAAATTAAACCAAATTTAGAAAATTATAAAAATCTCAATTTATTATCGACGATGTCCTTCAATACTTTGGTCGACTTAAAGTAACTTATTTGTCATAAAATTTTATTTTAATTTAGATTATTTTAAGTGTTTTAAAGCAAAGGATGTTGTTTACACATACTTTAAAATTACATAAAATACTTCTGGATAGTAAATATCAATGGAAAAGGACGATTTTTGAAAATATTTTTGACGCTGCCTGCATTATGGCGATCAGATACGATTGTATCGTCTGTCAACTTTTGAACTGTGAAAATCGTTCGGATCTCAAGAGACTTTTAGACTGCGTAATGAGTATGCATAAAATATCGTCGGTATCTTTGAAAAAAATTAATTCAGAACGAGGTAAAAACCATTTATTGGTATATTACAAGTTTAATTATTGTTTTTTAGTTTCGCATTTTTCTTTGGACTCTGTAAAGCTTATTTCGGTCACAGCGTTCATTAAAATTTTGGAAAGACGTCATATACACAAGATCGTAGAAAAGCTTAGAAGAGTGAAGGGGAAGTTTTCGAATCGAGTTAATAACCGAGATAAGAAGCTTTTAGGTTATGCAGGAAAACGTATTTCGAATGAGCTTCAAAATTGTTTTTAAATCAAAATAAAAATTATGTTTCTCTTATAAAATCTACTTAAAACGATCCAATTTCCTTTTGTATGTCTTCAAAAGAAGTCTTATTGTTCCTTCAGAATACAGGTACAAAAGGCCGTTTCGGCTCGGAAAAAAAATCGATTTGTGCATTATAAAAAAAGGAAAAACGTTTTTTTTCCGTTCGAATCTTTCATTCATTTTGTAAAATTGACACGGAACGGTTAGCGGTTCTCATCGCAGCCCTAAATAGGGTCGGCCTCGCTATCTCGACTCCGACGGGATTACGTGATCACTCGGCGAGATGTGCAACACGGAGATCGAACTTAATGAACTCGCCGCGGCCGTCGTCGGGTGGGAGAGGAGCTTAATCCTACGCCGACTTCTTTGATACTAAGCATGGCTCAACTCTCTGGTAACTCCAAACCTAAAGTAAGTGCATTAAAAAAAAATTACAAAATCACAATTGGACTAGGCGTAGGAAAATAAGGAAGAAGATTGATTTGCAAATCAAACAACAAAAAATTATTATTATTATTAATTTTTTTAACCATTTTACGTACATATACAGGGTGTCCGGACGCACGTCTGGAAGAGCTTTTATGAAAAAAGTTAAATGTTAACCCCTTAATTTAAATCGAAGAATTTAAAGGTGTACTTTAAATGCGTTTGGATATACAGGGTGCCCCCAACAGAACCTAACTTCGTTATTATAAATGAGAACCTATTTTTCAGATTCGTAATCTACGCAAAAGGCTCCGAAGGGTTAGGGCGATTTGGCCCCAGTGGAATTTCGGCCTGAAAATTTAGGAGCATCTAGTAGGTCTATAGAGAGGCCTACTGGTAAGTTTTGAAGGCCCTATGACGCCCGTGCTGTCGGTGAGAGCGTTGAACGTGTAGCAAACCACGCGTTTCTTAACCATTCACGTTTTAATTTTTCCTGAAGAGCCAAATCGAAAATTCGACGGTCGCCCAACGCCAATACTTCATAAACCGTGTTGAGAACAACTCCTATTTTTTTGGTAGCTAGCAAAAAATTGATTATATTGATTTCATGCGATTTTCTGAGAAAATGCGCACGGAAAATTCAACATTTTCCATCAAAAACACCTGTTAAAAAAATCGCGCCACTTTTTAACCACTACTAAAACGTTCCTTTTTATACTAGAAAAGCCCCCAATTTTTTTCATAATTTTAAAATTGTGGTACGGTGTCGTTTTCAAAGAAACCACGACGATTTTAATGGTTTTTCACCATTTTTTTGATCATGAACCAAATAAACAATAAGAAAGTTTCCCTCTGACTCTTAAAAAGTAAAAAAATAAACATTTAATTTAAATAATACTTATTTTTAAATAATACCGAAGCATAGGTATTATTTAAATTAAATAATATTACTTATGCTGTACTCAATAGGTATTTCCCAACTACCTACTAACTTTGGTTTCAATGAGTATTTTTTTTCTATTTCAAAAACTTAGGACAATTATTATGTGAACTCTTAAAAAATAAAATTATTAATAATAAATAAAAATAAACTATTATGTCAATGAAGTCTGCATCAAGGACAGTGATACAAACACCGGTAACTTTTTTGATTAAACTAAGAACAGAAAATTCATACGCTTTAATTGCATCAATACTTGGACTCGATAATGAGCATCAAGTATCTAACTTTTGCCATTCCGTTCTTAAATCTTTCGAAAAATACGTGTTACCTACTCGTTTCGGATTTTCCTCTGTTTCACAAAAGGATTTGATCGAACTTCATACGTCGCCAGTCGCTAGAAAATTCACAACATAGGCAGCAACACGTTGGCCCTTGACGGCACAGCAGTGTCATTTCGGGAAAATCCGGTATTCAGAAACTGTAACTTGTTTGAAAATTACCTTTTTCCGAGTCCAACCCAACCTTCTTTTTCAACCAGCTCTGCCAACGTATTTGCAGCAGGTTGAGGACGTAGCATGCGACTAGTGATTTTTTTGAAGTTTTCGGCATCTTTTTTTTTTTTTGCCCGGAGAACGACTTCCTTTGAGACGTTGTTGGCGCTTTTTTCGTGCCGAACATATGTGCCGTCAAAGATAAGGGCCAACGTTTTGCTGCCTATGTTGTAATCACTGTCCTTGATGCAGACTTCTACATTGACACTAATAGTTTTTATTTTTATTTATTATTAATAATTTTATTTTTTAAGACGTTTCACATAATAATTGTCCTAAGTTTTTGAATAGAAAAAAAAATACTCATTGAAACCAAAGTTAGTAGGTAGTTGGGAAATACCTATTGAGTACAGCATAAGTAATATTATTTAATTTAAATAATACCTATGCTTCGGTATTATTAAAAATAAGTATATTATTTAAATTAAATGTTTATTTTTTTACTTTTTAAGAGTCAGAGGGAAACTTTTATTGTTATTTGGTTCATGATCAAAAAAATGGTGAAAAACCATTAAAATCGTCGTGGTTTTCTTTGAAAACGACACCGTACCACCAATTTTAAAATTATGAAAAAAATTGGCTTTTCTAGTATAAAAAGGAACGTTTTAGTAGTGGTTAAAAAGTGGCGCGATTTTTTTAACAGGTGTTTTTGATGGAAAATGTTGAATTTTCCGTGCGCATTTTCTCAGAAAATCGCATGAAATCAATATAATCAATTTTTTGCTAGCTACCAAAAAAATAGGAGTTGTTCTCAACACGGTTTATGAAGTATTGGCGTTGGGCGACCGTCGAATTTTCGATTTGGCTCTTCAGGAAAAATTAAAACGTGAATGGTTAAGAAACGCGTGGTTTGCTACACGTTCAACGCTCTCACCGACAGCACGGGCGTCATAGGGCCTTCAAAACTTACCAGTAGGCCTCTCTATAGACCTACTAGATGCTCCTAAATTTTCAGGCCGAAATTCCACTGGGGCCAAATCGCCCCCCAAACCCTTCGGGAGCCTTTTTAATTTTTTTTTTTTTTTTAATTTTAGAACTATCTTCAA